>VZRZ01006255.1:504184-537265 GCA_013398175.1 Climacteris rufus | reverse complement strand
GATGCAGTCGAAAACAAAAGTATGTATCTTCAATGTATTCATTAAAAAGAAACAAACCCCAAAACACCCAGTGAGTTTGAGTTTTGAGTTTATAATTCCAAGCACAATATGCTCTTTTTTGCCTTATCTTAATATATGTAAATTTAATATTTAATATATTAATATACAATAAATTATATACAATGATATTGTATATAATAATTAATATACTAATATATATTTAAATAATTTAAATAAAGTATTAATCTTGGACAGAATGGTTTGGAATCTATTTCTCCATGGGTGAAACAACTGTAATAATTATGAATTCCATTTATTCATGTTCCAAAGTTTAGTCTAAAGACAGTAAGCCACAGAATGAAAATATAGTATGAAAAAAATAGTTCAGTAATGTATCTAGAACTGTACATTCATGTGTCTGAGCTACATTGAGATTAATGTGAATAATAATGGCACAGTAGTCATTTTTCCAGGCAATGAAAACAGATTGATATCTCAGGTTGGATTAATATTGATATTTTGAAAAAGTGAAGATGAGTTAGAAGGAAATATTGTGTCTAATAAACCATTACTGATTTAGTTTGCACTTGTCAGTGCAGGTTTATTTCATGACAACTATGTTCTTTTATTTGGTTTATATATAATATTAATAAAACATAGCTATGCTTAGTGCTTTTTGTTTGAGAAATGTGATCTCCAAGACAGTGCAAATAAATAGATATACAAAATGCCTGGTACTGAAAGAAGAAATAGTTGAATACAAACTTTTGGGAAAAAGCAAGAATTAAGATTAACATATAAGGAAATCAGTTTGCTAGACAGCAGTTCACACTAGAACTGGAAGGAATGTTAAATCAGGAGAAAATTGGAGGTAAGATGGTGTAGATGAACAAACATAATTTACAATAAGGTTAGGAGCACTGTCATTCAGTCAGCAGATTGTTCTTATGTTTTTCACCTGAAGATATATATGCAAGTGTTAATGAAACCCCAAAAACCTTTGTGTTTCAGATTTCCTATCTGGAATCCGCTTTAGGTACGCATTTAGTCAGCATTCCGAAGTTGAAGGAACAGATTAGCCACTTGGAAGCAGAAGTTTCAGCTCAAGATAAAATTCTGAAGTAATAAGTTTTAAATCAACATTTTATTGTTATCTGCTTGCTAATTGAATCTCTTTTTTGGGATGACATAATTACCAGTAATGTGTAGGTCATGTAATCTGGGGTCTGAAACTTTCATTTCAGAGCCGTTTAGAGGAGAAGGGAAGTGATCTAGTTTGTGCTGAATGTACTTCAAGAAATTGAGAAAAAATAATAAAACCTGGTAAAAGAAACCAGTTTATATTGTGTGCTAAATACAATTGTGCCCTTATAACTGGAGAGAGTGATTGTATGCTACATGGCCACATAGAGTCTCTTGTAACAAGCACACACATTTCTAAACATGACCATGTTCTTTGTAATGTAAAGGATTCTTTCTTCATGAATACATTAATCAAAGCAAACGGCCAAATAAAGCTGATGTAAACACTGTTCAGAGGTGTCAGGAAGGCATACATGGCTGTCACCTTACAACTTCATCTAATAATTAATATCTTAGTAGTCTGTCTTTAAAAAAGAAGTAAAAATATTTCTGTTAAATTTATATTGTTAAATTTATATATTCTTTCCCAGTCACACCTATTGGCAGAGAAAAGATGATTTCTGTGTTCAGATCTCATGATACAAAGTCAGCCCTCTGGGTCCCTGGTAGTGGTGACACCTGACCCCTATTGATAAGGTTTAGACAGCACTGCAGACTGCAGACATGCTCCTGGGGAGTCTGGAGATGATGGGTGTTCCAAACCCAGTTTTGACAGTTACAGCATGTAGCACTTCTTGAACACCATGTGCAGAAAAGAACAACAGAAATCTATTTTCTTGGCAAAAAAGTTCTTATTTTTTTATTATGCTTTGTTAATTTGCTAGAGATGCAGAAGATAGACTAGATCAAAATCAGAAAACAGCAATGGAAAGAGAAAACATGTTGCAAAGATATCAAAAGAGCTATAAAAATCTGAAAATGGAGTTAATTGAACAAAGGAAGCAAGGAAAGAGGTAACTAATTTTAATAAATGGAATATAGAATAATAGAAAGTGTTTATTTGCATTGTCTTGTTTGCTTTGTGAAATCAAATTACTTTTCTGTTTTAAGATTGTTATTTTTCCAAAGGGAAATTCTATGTGAAGGTACTGATATTTAAATAGTCACATTTAAAATCCAAATCAGCAGTAGTTGCAGGCTGATACAGTACACTAATAACCAGTTTGTCAGCTGGTTTTCCCCTTCAGAATGGATGTACTGCAGTGAAAACCTTCACTGTCCAGAATATATATTTCCTGAACTGTTTTTGTCTTTGCCTTGCAAGAAGCTAGAGTGTTTGTTCGGTACGTGGTATTCAGCTGTACTGAGTACTGTATTTTTGGGGTTGGTGTGAGGAAAGTGATAAAAGCACAACTTAATTGAGAGAACATTCTTCTGTTATCCTTTCTCTTAGCTGTCTACATGGTACTGTTGAAAAGGGTGCTGTAATTCCATCTCAATCCCCATTTCCCTTTTCTATTGCCTGCTTTAGCTGAGTGACTGTCACTACTGGGAGGATTAGGTAATTTGACTGTTGGAAGTTACCATGAACAGTTCTATCACTTCCAAAAGATAATTTTAAAGAAGTGAGAGGAATAAACAAAAAGATCCCTACCTGCCCTATTAATTCAACTGCATTACCTGGGGTAAAAATTAACTGAGTTAATGACTTGGGAAAACATTTCTTGAATGTTTTGAATGCAAAATCTTTGTTTGGCTTGTGTCTCCACCCATGAAATTACCTCTAACCTTATGGCAAGAAAAGCGGAAATACTGTAGGGCTTGCACTGCTGGTTGAAGAAATGTGTTGCTTTATGATCACTGTTCATTCAGAGCATTTGGGGTTGGAACCAGCTGTACTTAGTTACTAGTTCAAATGTAAATATTTTGGTACTTCAGAAAAGCTGAGCTTCTGCCAGGTGTTAAAGGCAACGTAGGGTGTTATGGTTAGTATTAACAATTATGGTTTTCTTTTAATCATTATTTGCAACAACTTACTATTATTTGCCAGAGAAACTGAAGTGCTTTAGACTAATGCTGTTTTGTTCTGAAATCCTTTTATCCCCTTCTTGGAATACTTTTGCCATCTCCAGATGAGCAATGGTCCTCAGACAGAGACACTGATCTGAGGGTTGGCCGTACTTACATGAGACCCTTCCCCATCCCAACAGCTCACGCAGTGGAAGGGAGAAATATTACTGAGCAGCAGCAATTCATGTGTGCCTGACCAATTCAAGTTGGCTGTCCTGAACAGACTGCATTCCTGAGCTGTCCTGAGGTTACTCTTCCAACTTCTTCCCTAATGAGCAATGCTAGGGGAAGGGGCAGCAGTGTGGAGTGATAGAAGAAAATGGTTGGCAGTCTGGGTTGTGTCTTTGAACAGATTCTCACATGACATCTAGGGCTTTGGAAGTTGAAAGAACAAAGGAAGTACTTGGAGCAATTACTTTAGTAGTTGTTTCTAGTAACAGAAGAAGATAGTTATATAATGGCTGGAACTTGTGTGTTTTAAAATTGGTTTGTCTCTTTTGCTTGGCAGAGCAGAACACCAAAGAAAAGAAGCTTTGTTGAATGTGGAGGAGCTGACAAGAGCTTTCAAAAAGTATAAAGCAGAAATAACTGAAAAATTAAAAAAGGTGAGAGTTTTTTCTTCATATGTTTTTGCCATGCTATTAAGATTTTTCTTCCAATAAGCTAGGCAGCTAGCAGCAACAGGTTCACCAGTGAGTCAACTGTTTCTGCTTGTTGGTAGCAAAGTCCTAAAAGAGGTGGGACAGGGTAAGCAATTGTTTGTGGTGATAAATTCAGTTATACAGTTTTACACTGTCTTTGCACAGTGTGGATGATCTGCACCCATGGAGTATCCTAACACTGCTGCTATTTCTTCTGTCTCCTGACTGCCACTTGGGAAGTTTACATTTTAACAGTATAAGATCCATTTGAAAGAACTCTTTTGACTCTATGTGTATAAGCTGTTCAATGAAACCTGAGCTAGAGAGGAGCTAAGATGAAAATGAAGTCATCTCCCAAAGTTCCAGGGATCAAAATTCTTAATGCTTCCTGCCTCGTGGGAGTAGAAAATACAGTTCTGAAACGGTTAGGTCTTACAGAGAATTATTTTTGCTAGACTTCTTTTGTTTTGGAATGAGATTGCCAACCACAAATATGCCCTAAAATATTAATTTTTTCCCAAATGACAGAAAAAGAAAACTTTGACCTTCTCCTTCTCTTCACAGTTGTGAGCAATAGAATTATCTATAGATTTACCAGAAAGGAAAAAAAATAAATAAAGAGCATAGCATTTATAATATTCTTTTAAAAATAGCCTGTTGACCATGGAAGCATAGTTTATTATTGTACAGTAATGAAAAACAATTGCTTTGCAAGGTTAAAGCTGAAGAAGTAGTTTTGGGAAAACGGTTAATTGATTGTGAAAAGGAAAAAGAGAAGTTGAATGAAAAGTGTATCAGCTACAGAAAGGATCTAGATGTCCTAGAAGAGCAACTAAGGTAACACAAAGGCTTTAAAAAAATCTCTGTACAGTTGTTTGAGAAGAAATTGCATGTTACAATTGTCACTGTGAATGTGCTGCTCAATTCATGTAGCTCAAACCAATAAATTTGTACTTTATTTTCTGTAACTAATCCTTAAACATTTGAATCCCACATGCTGCCACCCACTCACAGTAAGAAGCCACCCCCCACCAAGCCATCTGGGGGCACGGGTTCCCTGGGTGGCTGCTGCTCCTGTGGGTGATGTGGGTGCTCTGGTGTCCTGTGTAGCTGTGCTGCTGCCTGTGGTCTGCTAAAGCACCTGCTAGTGAGCAGCACCCTGGGGGCTCCCTTGCACTGCCGGGTGGGAGTCCCTGCTCGTTGCACACCACGTTGTCAGTCCCTAGCAAGAGTGAAGGATGCTCTTGGCACCCCAGGGGGAGGCTGCACTCGGGCCTCAGCAGAGGTTGTGATGCTGACTGCAGCTTGGGGAAGGGTCAAACCTGGTTTTGACCAACTCCAAGGTCCTTTCCCACTCTTACAATTTTTTATGCTTCTTGTATGTTTCATTTCAAGCTGAACTCCCCCTTTTTTCAGAAGTTCTTTGGTAATTCCCTCATTACTTTTAAGAGGGAAGACAACCATCAGCTGGTTGTCTTTAGAATTGTTAGGTTTGGACAAACACCTGCACGGACATTTTGGGGTATTCAATTTACATGTGTTGTCCACACTCACATTCCTGTCTGAAGTTGTTTTTTAGGCCATTTTGGCAAGAGTGGGAAGTGTATGAAGACCCCTACATTAGCTTGAGTCTGCTTAATAAGTCTCTACTGCCAGTGGGGGCTTTTTCTCTAGACTGTTCTCTTTTTATCTGCTAAGTTACACTGGGTTTGGCACTCATCAGGGCCTTTGCTGAGCTAATTCAGTTTGGTAAACCAACAGCTACCTAAAAACGTCAATAATTTATGATGGGCTAAAAATAGTATTGTCTCAGTGTACAATCAGATATGAAGGGAGAAATAGGACCCCTCTCTTTAGTGGCAGAGTGATAGAGTCATAGTATCTTCATCTACTGTCATTTTACATGTTGCTATATAGTCATTTTATTCTGTTCTTAAACCTCCCTGGCTTTAGCACAATTAAAGCTATTTGTTCTATTTCCCACCAGTGACTCTCCTGACAGTGTTCAAAATTTAATAAAGTCTAAGAATGAGAAGTAGTTGATTCCCTCCCTTTGTTTGTTGATAGCACTTTACATCTTGGTTCTTAGAAACAGTGAAAGTTTAGTGAAGCAATGCAGTCCTTTGCATAGAGCTAAGTCCAGGTTTTGAAGGGGAGGAAACAGTGTAAAACAGTGCAATTATGGTGTATTCTTCTAGTACTTCCAATAATGAAAATCCTCTATGTTGAGCTATACCTTTTAAATGCCTTTTTAGGCAATTAAAGGAAGAGAATCATAACACAAAAGAAGAAATGAAAACTTTAGAGGCAAAGAACACTGAAATGACATCAATGCTGAGTCAGTCTGATCAGAAGATCATCAAGCTTGAGAGTGAACTTTTTGAAAAAGAAATAGTACTTAAAGAGAAAAATGCTCTAATAAGTGAAAATGAGGAGCTGAGAGCACTTATTGCACAGCAACAGAACTGCTTGAAATTATGTTATCAAGAAATGGAGGATTCAAGGGAAGAGCTCAGCATACTAGAAACCATTATTTCTCAGTTGTCTTCAAGTACATCTGAAGAGGTAGAGTAACTGATACATTCCTAAAAGCGGATTATGTTTTGAATAATTTTAATGATTGAGTTATCCAGATTTTTAACATCCTGGCATATGTGTCTTAAAATTTATATGCCAGTATAACACATGAATTAATGATGCTGTGAAGGAATAAAAAATTGATTTTTCGTTGATATTTGTTTTCCTTTAACTTTCAGTTTAAATGGCACCATTTCAAACACCAGCTATTGAGTTCCTCAACAAAAGAAGCTACCTCTGAATCTTGTGGTATATCAAGTAAACCTTTGATTGCAGACCTAAGGTATAACTTCCTGGTTACTGAACTATGGCAAGAATAGGCAGATAATGAGGTGATATTAGAACTAGCATATAGAAAGAATGTTAAATAGTTGTCTCCTCCCTTATAACAGCATTAAAGTGGCAATGAAAGAAGCAGAAATTCAAAAGCCTCGTGCAAACCTAACTATCTGTACTGGAGTTAAGCATCTTTCTCATGGTAATGAAGGACAAGAAAATTGCAGGTTATGTGACCTGGAAACAGAGCCTGTCAAATTGATCAGAAATCAAGGAGGTAATCTTGCTGAAATAGCTGTTCTGGAGGGATTCAAGTTGGTTTTATAGCTTTTTTTTAACATATCTCTGAGCTAACAGGTATGGTTTGGTTGAACAAGGGAGCATTTTGCCACCTTGGAAACTGTCACGTTTTCCAGACACAATATTTTTCTTTGTTTTGCTAGTTAAGCTACTTGTTGTGTTGAGATGGAACCATGTATTTTTTTCTTTATGCTGGTTATGCTAAGATTTCCATGTTTTTGTTGCTTCTTTTCTCTGTCTCCTGCTGTATTTCTGCCATCGCTTCTGTGATTACTGTCAGAACTGCCCCATGAAATTACATCAGGGCACCTATATGATGATGCTGTCTCCATTTTGTTTGTTTGTTTCTTGTGTTTTTGTTGAGCTATGTGTTGTTTGTTTTCATGAGTCATAGCTTTCAGTTAAATTATGAGTTTGCATGTTCTTTCATAAATTAATCTTAAATTTATTTTTTCTACTTTGAGAGAGGAGAAAATGTCACCAGTTGGAACTTATAAGCAAACAATTTGAAAAGGTGAGGCAAAAATTCCAGCGAGAGATAGAAGAGTTACGCACTAAACTGACAAAAGCAGATGATGAGAATTCTGCTTTGAAGACCAGCATGGCTCAAAGAACCAGTCAGTTTCAAATCATACAGCAAGACCTATTGAAGAAGGCTTCAAAAACTAGTAGCTTAGAGAGAGAAGTAAGTTTTTAATAGCACTGAAAATAATATGTCACTTTTTCTTTAGTTCAGTAATCAAAGATAGTGAATAATTCCAATAATTATGGAAAAACTGCAATTGCCATATTAATTTAAAAATGTGATTTATCTGAGAAAAATTTAAACTAAACTTTTCAGCAAGCAGAAAGACTTAGCAGCCTTAATTTGTTAGCTGTCAGAAATCCTGTTTTACAACTGATGTAGTTAGTAGGCTTTTCTGCTACAACTTTGACTTGTTATGTGGAAAATACGCAGTCTTGTTGCTTTGGTGTGGTTGAATTAACGTGTAATCTTAGGAAATAGACGTTGGAGGAACAGTTGTATTTCTCCTCATTAAACGTTACTATAGTTGCCAGACATGAACATCATTACCAGAGGCTCACCAAAGAAAAAGTTTAAGCTTCACCTTTTCTCAGGGTGAATAAGTTCAACTGCTCATGTTTCCATTCTGGTGTTAATGTGTTTAAAGAGTTCAGCATAATGAGGTTTCAGTATTTTCTAATAATGGACGATATTATAAATATGTAATAGCTATTTTACTGATAATTATCATTAATTGGATAAATTATAGGTAAATTGTCCTGAATCTTTCTCTGTAAGTAGTAAAATTTAATAGATCAACAAAACCAACTGAAGAATTTATTAAAAGTACTCTAGTAGTAGCTAAAACAGAATTGGTGAGAAGAAAGTGTGTACAAATACTTGAATAATCTTGCTGTTTTGTGCCATATTTAATTTCAGATAAGAAAGAAATCTTCTCAGCTTTCTGCACTTGAGAAACAGTTGGAAGAAAAGACAACTGCTTATACCACTGCTGCAGAAAGAAATGCTGAGCTGGAACAGGAACTCATGGTAAAATGTTTTCAGTCAGAAAACACATTTATGCAAAACGACATAAAAGTTATGTCTTAACAGTTACCCATATTCAAAATGGGTAGACTTTCAGATCTACTAAATAATTGGTGCAGATTTTAGGGAATGCAGGTTTTAAAAACTGGTTCTTGTTTGAAATAAAACATCCCTTTTTTTCCTGTCTTCGAATGTGGTAATCTATTAAGGGAAGCATTGCCATTTGTTTCAGTGAAATACATGTAGGTTTGTAAATAAAGTCTTCAAAATGGTATTATAAACATTCCATATATCCATATGAACATAGAATTTCTTTTTGTCTTTGTCAGAAGTTGTTATCTGTGCCTTGGCACAGGTTTATCTTGGCAGACACCTTGTCTCTGTAGTGGCTGCATTTACTGACAGTCTATGCCTGTGTTATGGGTGTGACAGCCTTTGAGATGACACATGCTCTGTGTAACTTCAGTATTTTCTTTGTTGTTCCTTTATGAAACCTAGAAACTGGATGATCAAGTAAAACACTGTTTAATATCACAGCTCAATATTTTTATCAAGTCCTTTTTGTTGTTGCCATTTCCCAGGGAAAAAACAAGCGCATTTGTGAGTTAGAAACAACTATCAATGAAGAACATAAGAAAATAACTTATGCTTTTGAAAATGAAAAGTTGGTTCACCTTGAGCAGCACCAAGAGATGGAGAAACAGATTGACCTGGTAAGACCTTTCCTGTGTGCTAGTATGTATGAGTGTTATACTTGGAAACTTTTTCCTATGTTAATTTCTTTGTCTTGTAATTCTGAGACACGTGTCCATCTAAAAAGTTACGTTAAAAACTCTTTCTTCTACCTACATTTCCTGATTTTAGTGCATTTTCCATCTAACTAACTACATAACATGCCCTCTGAAATATTCATATCCTGCTCAGCTGAAGAGAAATAAGGACTTAAGAAGAGTACTGTTGTTCTTTGCTCCAATAAAAAAAAAAAAAAGTACAGCTTTACTGCCTACTGGGTTTAAATCGTGACATCTTCTAACAATGTCCTCTTGTTGGCTGAACCTCTGCCAGTCTGAGCCTTATGAGCATCTGTGTTCAGGGAGAACTGTTGGCAGGATTTTCAGTCTTTAAAGTCTGTTGCTCCATGTGATTAGAAATGTAACTGTGACTAGCTGCTCAACAAGATGGTCCTTTTTTACTAAAGAATGCATGCATGTTTTATTGTCTTGACCAATGACAATTACACTCTGTCTGCCTTCATTCTCTTGATTCTCCTCTGGATTTAAGATATTAAGTGTTTAGGATTTCTTGATAATTTTAAGACTGTGCCATACTGCTGATGACAGGAATGTATTTAATTTTCATTATAAAAGTAATGGGTGAATAGAACTGAATGACATATTTAGATGCACAAATTCTTATTGAAAGAATATCTTATACTTATGGACAGCTTCAGACACAGCTGAAGAAGAAACATCAACAATTCATTGAACAAGAGAAAATAATATCTATTTTACAACAAGAGGTTGTACATAAACAGCACCACATTGAATCTTTGGACGGGCTGCTAATAGGAAGCAGAGAGGTAAGGTTGGCTCTTGACTTTCTTTAAATGCAAATCAAACAAGTGACTAAAAATAAAGAAAAGCATATCCATAAATACATGGAAAAATGGGGGAAAATGAAAGATGCTTATGTTTTTGCTTAACTCTTCTTTGAGTAATTGACTGAAACTAGTGTAATCACCAGTTCCTGCTATTACTACTACATATTGTACAAAGTTTAATGACTTTTCAGTATTTTCTATCTTAGCATTCTCTTTATGCCTCTGGTTTGCCCCTTGGGCTTCTCTCTCTAATGAAAGGAAAGAAATCTGGATAAAGAACAATTGCATCTACTCTGCAGTAGGTGAAAAACCAAGAATGTTCTAGTATGATTTATTTTAATAATGACTCCTGCTGCAGAATATGAAGAGACATCTATGAGCAATCAAATTCATTTCAGAGTATCATGTACACAAATATATTATACAAGCAATTGTGTTTTAAATACACTGATCTGGGATTTTTTTCCTGATTCTTAATATGAGTTTTTATTAAATTACTGTTATTACATTTATTATGTTATGTAATATTTATATTTTGTTCTTTTGAATAAAAATATCTGTAAAAACAGGAAATGGAAAATCAAAATGTCAAGAAAGATCAAGGACTGAAGATGCTGGAAAGTCAGTTAGCAGAAGAGACAATCAAAGTTAGTAAGCTCTTTGCAATTTTCAAGTAAGAATTTTAAAGTCTGCAGTAATGTTGTATTTCCTTTTATCTTCTCTAGAAAAACTGTTTTATAGAAATTTGTTGTAAGTAAACACTTCAGAAGTCATTTATCTGAAGTATTTCCATTTTATCTGTTGTTTCTTTTTGTTTTGCTTTTTTAAAATTCAAAGTATGGCGAAACCTACAGTAAGAGATTTTGCAATGTGTAATTGCTTTATACAATTATTGTAGTTATAAATAGGGCAAACGTGCTTATTGTACTCTTAGAGTACAACACTGTCTAACAGAGATTGTCATATATGCTTTTGGTCTATATATAAGATATATATGTATATATAGGCAGAGATATAATATTGGTCATGTTTTTAGCTATCTATACCTCTTCCTAGTGTTTGCCTAATAAATATTTTCCATGCAGCACTTGCAACAGTATTTTAATAAACCTGTGCCATGTGGGGAGTTATCCAAGTCAGGTTCCAAACAGTATTAAAACTTCAGAATATCAGCAGGAGAAGGTACTGGGGGTTTTGCTGTTAGGATGCTCTTTCTGAGCTTGTATTGGACCAGTTTTCTATTCATGTGGCTTTGTAGTATTTGGGATATTTTTCAGAGATTTAAAATTAAGACTTACTGTAATTTTTCTTCAAAAAGCTCTTAAATCTGCTGGGCACAGAGATATACAGTCCAGTATGGTTTGGAATACTGTTAGTCTGATTGCAAAATTGAAAACATTAGTCAGTCTGCAGCTAAATTCAGCACAATTCTCATTGATGAGAAATCCTAGCATTGAAACCAAATAGTTAAAAAAAGCTTAATTATAATGCCTTAAGATCTCTGGGGGCTTGTTTGTGATAATTTTTATCAGTTCAGTGTTATAAGGTATTTGTTAGCAATTACTCAAATCCAAATGAACATGAAAAGCATAAAACAGATTAACAGTGTTGACACTGCTCAAAGCTCTTCCTTTCTCTTTTGGTGAAACTCAGGCACTGTCTCCCAATGCAGAAAGGGAAAACATGCTGTTTTAGTAACTAACATGTAGTTAGTACTAACATGCTGTTAGTAACTTTTTGAAAATAATTGTATTAGGACCTGAGTGTTTTTTTTTTTTTTTTTTGAAAAATGTGTGTCGACTCACCTATGATGGTAATTCCAAATTTATTTATACAGTTCTACATGTAATAAAACATGATGGATTAATGATTTGGTATTGGCCATATGTTTGCTTTTAAATTCTAGGTACTGACCAATACTGGCATATCTTCTCATAACTGATAGTCTCATCTCATTTAAACACAGTCTAAAGTATCATAGCTTTGAATTTCACAAATAATTTTAATTTCTGAAGACATTGCAGTTTTAAAATTTATTATAATCTTCTGTAACTGTTTTAATACTCTTACAATAAATGATGTTTTACACAGAGATGTCTTTTAACATAATTTTTGGTCTAGTTAATACAAACCAAGCCATGCCATTTTAAGTAATCTATTGCATTCAACTAGGTACAACAGCTTGAGTCAGCACTAAATACATGCAAGGAAGAAGTTGCACTGTATTTGAGTCAGTCACAAGAAAATAAGGAGATGTTTGAAAATCAGCTGAAAGAAAGGTCTGAAGAGGTAAGAGGTTGTCCTACAACTCTTCTGTATTGCAGAGAACACTTGTTATGATTGATTTAAACTAAAAGTTTGTGAAATAACCACCAAAATTTGCAACAGGAACTGTGAATAGGAAGTAAGCTGGGAAAAGATTATACATTTTGTGAGGGTAAGGGGGAAAATCATAACTAAGAAACATTGAATAAGCTAAGGGAAAAGTAGCACCAAGATAAATGAATTGTTGAAAGAAGTAACAAAATCAGAGTTACGTGAAACAAAGCATTATCTTGGAAAAAACGGAGAGAGGACTATTTCAATGTAAATTCAAGTGCATATAATTGATTTGTTTTTCAACTGTCTTAACGGGGAAGAAGTCCTGGGCAGAAGAAAATGTATACTTCAAGATCCTGAGTTTTATCATACTTTCCACTACTACATGAAAGCAAGAAAGAGTTAACTTTAAATATGAGAATGAATTTTTATTTGTGGGTGAACTAATGATCATGTCAGTGCTGGCCTAGCTACTGAGAGAGAGGCTGTAGCCAAATGGAGATCGCTAGACCCTGTACAGGATTAACTGGATGGAAATGTGTGGTCTGTGTCACACATGAGCCTGTGATATTTGCTGCTGCTTTCTAAGCCCTAAAACCAGTTGTTCTTAAACTGCATATGCAGAGACTGGGTGTTGTGTGAAACATTAAGTGTAGCAAGTGAGGTTTTATAATTGTGACCATTGTTTTCATAAATAAGTTCCAGTCACTACTTCCTCTTTGGAGTGAGCAATTAGTGATTTCTTTTAGATTTTTTATTTTTTAAGAAGGCTTCCTTTTGTTAGGCACTCAAATTCCTTTTTTATATTGGAATGACTATTGTCATATAAGCAGGAAGAAAGAAAGGGCAGGACTGAGAACAACATCTCAAGGGGAAAACAAGGACTTTCTGAGAAATAAAGTGGACTGGCAGAAAGAAAATAGTCTGGTAATTTAGAAATTAAAAATCTGTTATGTGTGTTTTTAAAATATTGACAAGTTATATTTAGAAAGCAAGAACCAAAACCCAGGGCTGATAAGCTACTACTTTTCTCACTTTATAAAGCACAACTCAGTGATGTATTATGAGTTCTGTTATGCACTGTTGAAACAGTAATGCAACATAATTTCAGACCTAAAAGTTTTATTGAAACCAGGTGTGATTCTGTGCTCATTAAGAGAGAAAAGCTGATGCAAGTGCAAATAAAAATGTTTTATTGTAATGGAAAATAAATGTCTTTCCAGCTTCATTATTTACAGAAAGAAATAAAAATAAAAGGTCAGAACATTCAAGACATGAGTGAACAAAATATTCTCCTGCAACAAACTTTGCATCATCAGCAGCAAATGTTACAGCAAGAAACTGTTAGAAATGGGGAGCTGGAAGATAATCAAATCAAACTTGAAAAACAGGTATAGTATGGTGAGAAGTGTCTACATCAAGAGAGAAAATTAAATGCCTTTATATGTTTTTGTAATACCTATAAAAACAGAATATTTATTTGATAACTGAGTTAATAATTATTATTTCAGATGTATCTACAATAAAGAGTTTAGTGGTTTGTTTTATCTTAAACCAGGTTCTGAGCTATCAGAAACTCTAGCTAGCATTAGAGTAGCTAGGTAGTTGGAAAATCAAACCCTAGACTGCAGTTAAGGAGAGGTGCATTTAAATTCAGAAAGTTACATCTTATTATATTTACTAGAAACTATTTGTCTTTCAAATGTGCAGAGTTCTAGTCTTAAATTATATACAGACTATAAAGAAATCTGTTGTGTTAGAACTCTCACTGTGTGAACTGCAAGACAAGAATGTGTATTTCTTTGGTATGTAATTTAAAAGTACTCTTTAAATGCCATTTTAAACAGGTATCCAGTTTGGAAAAAGAGCTTCAGAAGCAGAAAGCATGTGCAGAAGATGAGTTGAGAAAGGTGGAGGAGAAACTTTGCCTAGCTGCTCAAGAAGCAGATTTCAACAGACAGAAGGTGGATGAACTTAATTGTACCATGAGGTAGGTCCAGTATAACTGAGAGGTATATTCTGCACAGAGCTGTGGGTCAGAAAAGTTGCTGTCTGAAATGGTATTCAGCTGGGTACTTCAGTTCCTCTGTGAACATAGACTGGAAATCAGAAGGGAAGCTTCTGACTAGCACAGGCATGAGTTTCTGGAACAGTTTTCCAATGGAATTAATGCATGTCCTGGCAATCTATTTAGCCTTAAGATGGCACTTCATAAAGCAGGACAATTCATAAAGGTATGAACTTGCTTGCAACTGTAGATAGTATATTCTACAGGAGCTTGCTGGTCTTAAAGAATATAGTTTTGATTACAAGAAAAGCCTACTTAACATGGCTTTTTAATTTCTATTTTATTAAGAAACACTGGTCTTCTTAGAGCACATAACGATATACATATGTTGCTTTTGTTACTACATGGTTCACTTTGTTCTGTTGCTTCTATTAGACAGATTAAATTGGAGATGGATCAGTGCAAGAATGAACTTACTGGTATGGAAAAAGAAGTAGTGCAATTAAAACGAGATGGTGAAAACAAAGCAGTGCAGATAAATCAGTTGGATATCACTTTGGAAGAAGCAAGATCAGAGCTCAATAAAAAGGCAAATGAGGGTAATTTGGCTGTTTTGTTTCTCAGGCTTCCTTTCATTATGCTCTCTCTCTATATGTGTTAGACATTTTTCTTTCTCCCCCCCCCATTTCATAATCAAGTACATGAGAGTCAAAAAATAGTAACTTTTTAAATGTGTTGGTAATTCTCTAGTTAAAAATCCAAACAGACAAAACCAAATCCAAATGAACAACATCCCTGCAACCCAAAAAAGCACAGGCTTTTTTTTTAACATACTTCTGCAAATTCTCACTTTTGTGGTACATACCTTTACCCCAGGTGAAATGAATAAGTAGTTTCCCTGTAAATTGGTAATGCAGATTCTTAATGTGATAGTCAAACAGAACACAGAGATTTAATAAAGGCATATGCTATTCACAAAAATTCAGCTCTTTGAAACAAACAGGAAACCCCACAATTGTATGGAAATAACAAACTTTCCAATCAATCCTCTGCCATTTAGTGTAATTGTGCCATTGTTTTAAGCCAGAGAAATACCAGCAATTGCGCTTGCATTTCTCATAGCACTACATAGTCTGTTCCTGTTTTGTCTCTGTACTGTCCTTGACCAGATGTTTTTAGATATGTCCTCGTGTTTCAAGTGAATTGTTGATTATGAACTAAATAAAACCAGCAAATACTTACATGCCATAAAAAGACTGTTGTATAAGAAGTCACTATGTTTCTAGGTTGTCCTAAAAAATAGCGATACTGGAAATTTATTATGACTACAAGTGCTACTAGTTCGTGGTGTTGCATAAAGACCCTGATGAACTGATGAATTCAGTATTTTGTCTTTTGTGTTGTATATGGGTGTGTGTGTGTAGTGAACGATTTAGAAGATAAGCTACTTCAAAGTGAAACTTGCCACAGGCAAGCCTTACAGAAAACAGCAGAACTGGAATGTGCATTACAGAATGCCCGTGGAGAATTCAAGCTCACTTCAGCACAGCTCCGGGAATTGCGAGCTGCATTACAGAATGCACAGACCTCTCTGGAGGAGAAGCACGTTGCTATCATGGATCTAACAGCTGAGCTCAGGTAAGCTTGGATCTTTTCCATCATGAAAAACTTAGCTGTGTTATTCCTTAGGAATAGTAAGTAGTTTGGATGGGGTTTTTTAATGGTCTTAGCAGCTCTCTGTAATTTTTAGGTGGTTTGTGGCTATAAGATAACTTGATTCTTGAGATCCTTGGCTCATTTTTAATTTCTAAAAGTGGTGCTGAATTCTTTTTGGGAAATTCTTTAAAATTTTATGAAATTATTTTCTGAAATCCAAAGCTGTGAAGTAATCATAATTTGAAGTAGTCAAATTGTCCAGTTTTCTTTCTGACCACAAAGTATTGATACTTTCTTCTGTACTATTCTTTTTTAAAGAACTCCTTGCCCCGATACAGCCAATTAAATAACTTGAATAATGAAGTTTTTAGGAAATCCCCACCTAGAATATAATTAACAGAATTATTCTGTTTGGGCTTTTTTCCTTGCAATCAATTAGTTGATTCATGTTTAGGGTAATATGCTTTAAGTAATAGATCTCATGATATTCAAGCTGGATACTTGAAGCTAAGAATCTGAATGTGCATTAAGCAATTAAACATATGGGAATTTCAGGTATTGCAAGGGTGAAATTGAAGACAAAAAGCAAGAACTCCTTGACATGGACCAAGCACTGAAAGAAAGGAACTGGGAACTCAAACAAAGAGTAGCTCAGGTCAGATAATTTAAAGCATGTTACTGACAATTATTCCTGATATGTAGTAAATAACTTATAAAAAGCCTGCTAGGTTTGGTCGCTTTGATGTATCCTCTTAAACTGTACTGGTTACTATGGCCACAGTGTCAACCTCAAAACCAGCTGTATGTGACTGCAGCCTTGTGGTGCCAGGAAAATCAGGTTGTGCTCCCCTAAGGGACCACTGACTATTGTTTTGGTAGAACAGAAGCCTCATGCCATAACCTGTCCCATAATTCTTTGTTAGTGATAAAGGGATGGGACAACTGTTCTCATCTGGATGTTTGCTAAGAGGAAGGAGAGATCTGTGCTGAAGTGTGCTTGGAGGTGATAGATTCCTTTCCTTATTTGCACTGCAGCACATTTGATTCATATTAAAGCAGCCTCTAAATATGAAATAGTATCTTTGTTGTGAATAAATTTCTACAGCTCACTTGGAATATTTTCAGTCTTTTGGTCTGGCTTCAGGATTTGATGCCCATCATGGGAAAATTCTTCTTCTGTCACTTATAATAAGCCTCTTCCTGCAGAATTTACCAGCCTTTGTATTCAAGAACATTGGAGGTTCAGAGAGAAGGAGGAGTGGGGATTTGAATAAATCTGTTTAAGGAACTGACACTGTAAGAAGGCCAGATCTTGTAATATATTTTTGCCACAGTACCCTGTGAGCTGCTCCAGGACTTCATCAAAGCATTTGAAATTTGGCACTTCCTAACAAGGTAGATTAGTATAATAAAATACTCACACTTCTTTTAAAATGGGAACTAGGTTTGCATTCTGTGTATATGAGGACCTAACATATTCAGTTATGGACTTTTTCCCAATTTTCCCCTTTTTATGTTTGGCCACTATTTAAATGAAATAGCTAGGGTGCAGCTTTATATTGATGACTTGACAGAATACTCTTGAGGCTACAAAGGATTCATTTCATTCATTTTGCTCTCATAGTTTGTAATATTGCTTCCTAAAATCTACATACTAGTTCAAAATAAAATATTTCCTTTTATTTCTTTTTTACCTCTAGATTACACAATTGGATATGACAGTTCGTGAACATAAGGGAGAAATGGAACAACAAGTAATTCAATTACAGTGCAAGTTAGAGAAGTCAGAGTTGGAAATTAAGGAATGCAATAAACAGGTAATTCTTGCTTAATTAAAAACACAGTTTCCCTAACAAAGGGAAGCTAATTCTGAAGCTGATCCTGGGACACAGTAGTTGGCCAGATTTAATCTGGAAGATGAAAACTGTTTTTTATTGTAGGGAGAGGGAAGGGAGTACCTTGATAATGTACCAGTAAAAATACTTTTTTGTCAATTAAAAATGGAAATTTTGCAAGGCTATAACAGTGCAAAACCAAAAACCTATTTTTTCACTTGATATGATACAGCTCCCAAACAAAACTGCTCTTCTAGAACAAGAAAATGTAGACAAAATAAAAAATTGACAGGGGAATCCAAAGTCAGCTAATACAGACACTATTTGTGAGTTTTGTTTGTTTTGCATGTTTATTTTATTAATAAAATTTTTCTGACTTTGGTAAAATATTTCTTCTGATTTAGTTGCACTTTCTGTTCAGATTGAGAGCTTAGAGAAGAAACTCCAGCATTCTAAAGATGAGCTTCGTGAAAAAGAGTTTGAATTGCTCCAGAAAGATCAGGAAATAAATCAGCTGAAGAAAAAGGAAAAGAAAGAAAACAACATAGCCTAGAAGCTCTCAAAAAGGTAAAACATACCTTGGATACATAACAAATTATCAATTTTTAATGCCATTACTGTACTGCCCAGAAGAAATGATAGTGTCTCTTTAGCATGTGTCATTACTTCTCCCAGAATCATTGTATTTTATATCCTGATGTTTGCTGAATCTTAATTCCCTGAAATTAAACTAGTTTAATTATTTTAAAATTACAAATTTAATGTCACACTCTTAATTGTCTGCTTTCTGTGGAGAAATGTGAATACAGATTATCTTTATGGACTTGATTTTCTGGCTATGGACGACATGGCCTTCCTTGAAATAAAACAAAACCACATGCTGTATGATGAGAACTTCTTATGACTTAGGTACCTATCCCGTGAAAATCATTGCATCAAAAGAGCACTGAGATCTAGCATGCTTGTAGGAATGAGAAGGGAGAATTTTTTGGCATAGTGAATGGGAGCGTATGGACAGACTAGAGAAAATAGCTAACTTGATGAATTATACAAATCTTTGGTTTGGTGCATGAATCAGTCACTACAAGTACCAAAGGCATCTGAGATAAACAGGCTTTCTAGAGCTAAACATCAAAGCCAAAATGGCTCCTGCCACTGTGGTTATGGTGCCTTTGTGTTTCCTTTCCCTGGGGTGAGATATCAGAGAAGCATTATTTCTGTGTGGTCACCAAAGGCATTTATCTGTATTCTAGATCATGAGGGCTTGGCTGTGTCACAGCTGAATATGAAGGTTGCTTCACTGCAAATTAAAGCAATGTCAGCTCTTCCATCTTGACTTCTGTTAGGTTATTTATGATGCTTGAGAACAGGACAGTGGCTGCTGCTACATTTCACCCATATTTTTAATAATTTCCAACTTTTCCTAAGGGATGATTCTGAAAGAAAGGATTTCCTAGCTAGCCCCTGTACAGCTGCTGACTAGACCCTTTCTTTCCAGACAAAGTGCCTTGTTTTTGCTAAGGAATACCAGGTAGGGAGAGGCCTAAGATGATCTAAGAAAGGCTTTGAAAATACACCTATTCCAGTCATGTTCCTTCAGAGACCCAGGATAAGGAAATGAAATTTTATTTTCTTTATATAAAACACTGGATTTTGGAAGCATTCTCCATTAAAAATGAAATATGTTGCAGAGGGCTTCTGGCTCCACTTAGAACATGATGTAGTTTCTTCTTTGTTTAAAAATTGAGTATATTAATATAATGTAAGAAAACATTTTCTGCATTAGTAACACATTGCAGACTGACTGACCAGTCTTCCACAGAAACTTTCTGTGCTAGTTCTAAAAACTCAGTTGCCTAATCTATCTAGGGAAAAGGGGTAGAGGGGGTAGTGTGTATGCCTTGTCCAGTGGTACAGTCTGCCTCATTCTTTTTGTTCTTAATACACTACCTTCTCTGCTTATTACAGAAAATATATTAGTTCAGGGAAGGAATTGCTAGGAGGGTCGATTTGTGTTCTGGTCCACTCTGTCCCTTTGGGACTCCTGAATAACCAGGTCACAGAGTTTTCAGTTGAATCTTTCTTTGTTCCTACTCTGCTTCAATCTGCAGTGAAGATTTTGTAAAAATACAGCACTCTGCTACCCTTAGAAGTTGTCAATATTCCAAAGGAACTGAAAATATCTTACTGAACATTAAGGCTGGCTTTTTCATTTTTCTGGGAAATGGAAGTAATTTCCTTTATTAAAAAAAAGGGCAGACTGGACTTAGAGCAAACTAGTTTTTTTGTGACCATAGTTCCTTTTGAAATGAGAAGTATAATTGTATTAAAATGGTAAGTGAAGTAAGAAAAAATTAGTGCTTACAAAGATTGACTTTCTAGAAGTGATTTTTACAATGTTTTTGAAAAATTGTGCATAACATAAAAAAATTAGGAATTATTGTAATAATCTTTCATTAGCTGTAAGCTGCTTATATGCTACTTACAAGTGTTGCTGTACTGTATATATAGCATTCCTCATAAAGAATAAGCACCTAGCTAAACACGGAGAGATAAACATAGATACAACTTAATCTCTTCTTTAATTTATAATTAACAGGAACCATAGTATAAGTTGATATGAAATAGTAGTGACTGATATGGTCTCTTGTTGTGCTACAGCACTAGCTAATGTAAACACAGCTGCTGTTTATCATATACTATATACACTGTATCATATACTAAAGAGACCTAATACTCTGTTTTTTCTCTATAAATGAACTGTTGAATAATTAGATCCAGCATATACCCTTGTTTTTTAAAGGAGAGGTGGGGGGAAGCTCAAGCTCTAGAAACTGACAAAAACCCCCAACCTCAAACATACCGTGTTTGGCTGCATTTCTTTCTATATACAGCTTACATTCATATTGCCATTTTTCTTGCTCTCTATGGGTAGCCATGATAGGCTTTGTTTTCCTCTTGATACCTTGATACTGTTGATGGGGTTTTTACAGACACTTCCTGAATTGATAGAAACTGAAGCTGTTAGGAACTTGAGCACAACAATGCAATCCAACATGAAACCTTAAGCCTTACAGAGAGGAGTCATTTCAAAAGACAGTGCCCTTTAAACTGTACAAAATTGTTACAGGGACTTGCATATGAAGATTTCTTCTAAAAAATATTCTGTAGAACATTTTCCGACCTATCTGCCAGAACGTAATACATACTGGAAAATTTGTAAGTTGTGCTCATTGAGAAAGCAATTGCACTCCAGTTACAAGAACAGTGAACAAAAATGCATTAATAACATCAGTCTAGGGGTCAGAATTTGAGAAGGCAGCCATGGCCTCTTGATCTCCTGTTAGTTTACTTGAATTTGTAAGGTAGAGCTTGATAATGAAAAGTAACATCTTGGTCCAAATTGATTTAGATTTGGGAATTTGAGTGTAGAAGTTCAAAGGAAGGTTCTGATCACAGGTACTTTGTTGCAGGGGCAAGACCTGTGAAGAAATGACTGTTGCCCATTGGACAAGCAGCAACCCAGGAATGCTGTTGCTGGCATCAAAACTGTGCATTCAAAGAGGAAATTTTAGCGTTGTATTTCTAAATAAGGACTGTAGTTATTTGTACTGAAGCAGACGACAACCTTTTTGTTTTTCCAACTGTTATTGAGATTATTGCCTTCATATAATAACACATTAATTTATTTTTTATACTTAAAAAATAAAATCTATTTGTCTTAAATTGTAGGGATTAATTTCAGCTGTCATCTTTTTCCAAGGTTTTAAAATTATGTACTTGTTTCATATCTCACTTCTAATTAAAAGCACAATGGTACTACCTTATTTAAATTTTTTATTTGGGAATATTTTATCTTTTTTGTACACATGCATTGCTGCAGACACATGATCTTATTAAAACTGACCTATTTGTTAGATGTTTTGGGACACTGGTTTGATCACAGACACTGGTAAAAACTGCTTCCTTGACTCCAAGCAGTATCTTTAAGATGCAAAAAGTTGTGGGACAAGGCCATAAAGCTTGAGCTTGTTTCTTTTGTTATTTTTAATCAAACGAAAATGCATACAAAAATTACCACTGATTAAACTGGCATCATAACTATGTATTCTCAAACATATTTATTTCCAGGTTTCCAAAAGTACTACACAATTTAGTTGGTATGAATGGCCAGTGGCCCCACTTTTATATTTACATAAGCATCAGAAACTGCAAATACGGTTTTGAGGCCCCAGTCTGAGTCTGATTAATGCACACATGATTTATGTGAATTAAGATGTGATTCATACTTCAGAAAATCAAGTTAATAAAGTTATTTGATGTAAAGAAGAGAAAGAGCATTGAATGGATTTCAGTTTAAATACTAGGCCTCCGTTAAGTGTTTTGCATTTTAAAAGTTTTATCTTGGCCAACAAACCTGTGTGATCCATTTCATCAACGCTGCAAGTGGCAGTGTGCTAAACCCCTTGGGCAGTCCTGGGCCTTTCACTGTTTATGTAAACACGTTCCACAAATGCCACATGTTCTACTTTAAGTGGTTCTACAAAACCAGCCACACGTTCTGCTACCATTGACGTGGTCAAGACATGCTCATCTATAGTATTTCTGCAGTTTCAGGTTATTTATTCTGCTATTATGAAAGTTATGATGTGGCAAAAAATACTGTTACTTACAGAACTAAATATATTTTGTGTTTTAAATCAAGCTATTTGTTTCTCTACAAAACTGTAAAGGAAAAACCTTTACAGTTTGACCAGTGAAATAATTGCAAATTAAACTACTTTTATTTTTTAACTCTCCTTGTACACATCACCTTGCCTTCAGCCTAGAAATGTATGCATCAAAGTTCAGACAGATTTTTAAAGCAGTGGAATATATAAGCCCTTCAAACCAGGATTTCAACGGGAAAATATAACCAATCTGTAATTACAGCTGCATCACAACAGCACTAACTAGCATTGCATAAAGCCTTGTTTGCTCCTCCTACATGCACTAAATATAAATGTGCACGAGCAGCAAAAACAATTTGCCTAATCTCTGAATCAGCTAAATAGCATTTGCACTAAAATTTTGCCTGTATACTAATTTATCTAGTTAAACTGTGGGTCAAACCAGATACATAAGTAGAACCATAATTACATTTTAACTTTAGCTGTTTTGCTCTTTTGTTGCTTGCCTGAGAAGTTAATTATTCCACTCACACCATTCAAGTCAATTTATTTCTTTTGGAAAGGATGGACTTCTTTTTTCAACATAATTTCAGTGAAATGTTTTTGTAGAGTCCTACTTTTCTTCAGTTACTAACCAATTGATATCTATGCAAATCCTGGAACAGAAGAAGTTCATTCTTCTGAAGTGTGTTGCATTAACATGGTGTTGTTGAGTCTTGGAAAACATTTTACTGTGTATTATGGCATTGCAATTAGCTGAATGCTGTTCATAATGCTAATTGCTTATTAAGGTCTTTCTCTTTCCTGTCACTCAGGACAGAAACAAGGGACTGATTTTCTTCCTGAGTGTAGTATGCCTACAGTTACTGTGTGTTAACTACAAATTGCACTGAAATGTCAGCCCAAGTGCTCCTCTGTTTAATCCACAGTTTATATCGAAACATTTTTTCTGAAACTAAAATAGCCCAAAACTTAGACACCAGACTAGTTCTTACTTTTTAAAATTTCCAACTGTCAATAGCAGTATCAAAGGTATTCAAAGAGATTTTAGTCTTAGCAAGAATGTAGTGAAACTGGTCTGTTCAACATCTTTCTGTCAGTTCTCCACTGCAGCACACTTGTTTGCTTTCTCCATTCTGGGTTGTGAACACTGCCAAAAGGAAATGTGAGGAATCTGTCTAACAACTTGTTTCTTTCAGAATCCACATCCCGTTTTTCAACTTGGTTTTTTTTTGTCTGTAATGCCTATTAGGACTCTTACAACAGTAAAGCATCAGGAAAGAAATCCACTCAGTCTGTTGCAAAAGAACAAGGGTGCTGCAGATGTAGAAATTCTGAACAGCTTTAGCAGAGTGATCCTTCTTTGCATGCAGTTTACTTTCCATAGATGTGAGTGGAGAACTTAACACTAAAGACCCATTGTAATTGTGGCAAGGCTTTTCCTGCCAATATTGTGCAGCCTGGTTATTCCATTTTAAAAAATCCATGTACTTTACAAATGCCTTATTTTATAGATTAATCAAATTTTGTATTAAATATAATCTGTTTTGATAATGCAGATTGTAAGCACATGTAGGAGCATCTGCTTCTATTTTGTCTAGTTGGAGATTATCCCTTAATCATGCAAGGTCCAGGTGTGCATTTTCAGATTTGTTGACTCAGGGAAGCTGGAGATAGCATTAAAGGCCAGTCACATTATACTGTACTCACATTTACCTGGTTGCTCCTCTGAAGAACTGAACCACTCAGTGAAAAGAATGGCAAGAAGAAATGTCCTCATTACAGGCTGCTCCTCAGGAATTGGACTGGCATTAGCTGTAAAAATGGCAAAAGACGAACAGAAAAGATTTAAAGGTAACAATCTATCTGTTATTACCTTTATAAAAACATACTATTTGAGATGGTGCTGGTTTTTTCTCTGTGATTTAACAGCGGTTGTGTTTAGTTTGGTGACTTGTTTCTGGTTCCTCTTCTACTGTCAAGAAGATACAGCGAAAATACACTGTTTTCTGTAAGCAGTTGATATTTCTGTACCTGTATTAAACAGAACAACTACTGGAACTGAATAGTTTACACACACACACTGTGAAAAAAGACTACTTTCAACCAAATAGCTGAAAATATCTGTAGTACGCTACCTTGGGTATATATCCATAGTTGTAGTTAGCTTTGCTTCTAAAATCTGTACATATACAGGCCCATGTCCATTTGAGGACCAAAAAAATGAATTTAGGTAAACAGTTTCTAAAGTTGCAATTTTTTCCTCAAAGCACATTTCATTATTCCAAGCCTGTGTAGGCATAAGAAGGTGAACAAAGGGGCTTGGATTTGGCTTATTGCTGCAAAGCAGGGTATTTGCTATGATGGAAAATGGATGGCAAGGGCAACCCAGCAATCTGTGGCCATTCAGTTTCTCATACTTACAGTACTTTACTGCTAACTGAGTGGATGCAGATCCAGAGCTTTCTGAGTAATTAGGCCAAATAATAATAAAACTAATTTCTGCTTTGAGAAGTAGCTTACAAAAACAGACATTTTTTCAACCTAAGGAAGCATGTCGTCCACTTTTTAATAAAATTATGGTTGTTCTGCTAAACATGTTGACAATGATAAAAAAAATAAAAAAGGATCTCTGGAATCCAAAATTAGGTTTTGGGTACCTAAAAACAATGTAGTGGTGTAACTTGATACCCGTTTTTTAATATTTTGGTAACAGTATTATCTTTATAAACTGCATGTTCTTCATTATGCATAGCTGTTTAATTCTTTTGAATTTCTTGAGTATTTCAGAACCAAAGTGGGAAGTTATTGATAATATATGTTGAAAATAGAGTATTTTAGTTTTTATCTGCTTTCTACCAGTGATATTTAAGATCTGGATGTAAAAGCAATGTTCTTTAATGTTCTTCTCAGTAAGACTGCCACAGTAAAGATTTGATTTCTGGCATTGCAGTGTATGCCACGATGCGGAACCTGGCCAAGAAAGAACCTCTGGAGGAAGCTGCAGGTCCCAGGCTGGGTAAAACCCTTGAAATTAAACAGCTGGATGTCTGTGATGAACAGTCCATTAAAACTTGTGTGAATAGCATCCCTGACAGAAGGATTGATGTCCTAGGCAAGTACAGGATGTGTGTGCTATGCAGAGATACCAGACTTCTATAAAGCATCATCTCAAGTTCCCTGGAGAAGGTTCATTAGTGTATTTTTTAAATTATCAACATAATAGTAATTATGACAGTATATTCTGTTCAAGATTCTTAAGACTTCATGAAGACATGAGTGGATTAAATCTCTCTCTAAATGAGGTAGGGAAGCTTGTTTTCTCTGTTTTAAAAGGAGAACCTTGATCCCAGGGAAGTATCTTGGATAAAATGATACAGTTTTTAGTAAATGTGAGAAATTTTGCCTAAATTTGCACATTCATGAGCAAGACTTTCTACCCTACTGATGAAGCATAGCCCTTTATACATTGAAGGTAACAGTTGTCTGTACTAAGAAAGCAACAGCATTTGGTAATTAGCAAGTAAAAGAACAAATGCAAAGAAAGTAAGGATATTTTCATTTTGTATTGAGACTTGAAATTGTACTTTACAAATAATTCAACAAGATGTATTTTCATACTGTTTTGCTAAAAAGAAATATTAGTATCTTAGTAAGACAGAAATTTCTTACATCATCAGCTATTAAATCTTACCTAATAGAAAATTATGGACTTGCCTTTTTTCTGATTAATTATTAAAGCAGTGCCTAGCAACTGTTTCTGCAAAATTTATTATACTCTAACTTGACTATTAGTTGTAGTGCAGAATGCCAGTCCTATCATCATTCCCCAATTATAAATATCCAGGAGGAAAATAAAAATCAATGGAAGTATGTATTTTGGTTTGTTGTTTTTTTATTTTGTCGGGGATTTACTTCCTCTTGAAGATATGAAAGTTAACAAAACAAAAAGCAGACCAAAATATGGCCTGGTCTATCACATTGTGAAGACTTCTGTTCATATAATACTGATTTACAAACAAATATAGGTAATTCTCGACTCATTTTCCTGTAATCCCTTTATAATTTTTTGGAAAAAGGACTAATTAGAAATAAATCAGTTAAAATGCAAAATACCAGACAATTTAAATTTGATTAAAGGCATAATTAAAAATAAAGACATATGGAAATGTAAAGTGTATTTGCAAAGTTTTAGTGACTAACATCTTTTAATCCTTTCTTTAAGGATTATTTAGAGTCATTTAACCCTTAATCCTCACATTACTCTCAAATGCTTTCCAGTAAAGATTACAAGTTCATGTTTATGGAGGTTTTTGCTTGCTGTTGTCTCCCATTTTGTGCAGTGAGCAATGCTGGAATGGGGCTCATTGGACCTATTGAATGTCAGACCATAGATGAAATGAAAACTGTGATGGATACCAACTTCTTCGGACTGGTTCGACTCCTGAAGGAGATTTTGCCTGACATGAAGAGGAGAAAGAGTGGGCATATAGTTATAATAAGCAGTGTTATGGGAATACAAGGTAAAGTTGTTTTTGTTTGCTTGAACTAAGAGTTCAGTATTCAAAATCTAAAGCTTTCCTCTCTTCATCTAAAACAAAGAAAGTAGGAGCTGGCATGACGAACTCTTGTGCTTTGTAATGCTGAAGTTCCAACTATAAAAAGCACTTGGTGGGTTTTAAGCACCTGGGTAGTTTGTTACTACACAGCTACTCCAAGACATTTTAACAACAAAAGCTGCACAGTGAATCTTTTTTTAGAGTTTTAACTTAAACGCTAATTATTTTTAAAAATTTTACTGTTTTATTAACTGGAAAAGGCGGCTTAGCATTACTTTTCTCTTCCCTCTTGGAAAAAATTATGGGAACAGACAAACATGCTTATTACACTCTGCACAATAATATTAGAATAAAATCCAATCCTGGACACCTGTATCACCTTTTTGTAAATTTTCTCATCTCATCAAACTCAAGAGTCAAATTTTGGAGACAGATAATGATATTCCTACTCACATGTCCCACCCCATCTAGCTGTATTTTTTTTTTGTTATTACAACTGTGACATAGATCTTACCTGGATTATTCTGGTGAGCAAGGGTCTTCCATCAAACTGCAAGAATTGGTACTTTAATACAACACTTACCCCTAAATGGAATGATGTTGTGCTTTTTCTAAATCACTCAGATGCAAGCTGGATCTCTTGCATAATTGTATCTCCTGCATTACACTCAGTTTCTGTGTTCTTCTACAGCCTATTAAAGTTTTGCTGATAAATAATGCTGTTAGTATCAAATGCAGAAACATTTTAATATCTTAGACGACAAAATCATATCATCCAAGGACACCACAGCATCAGCTAGGAGGAGGAAAAGCATTAGGAAAGCATCTTTCCTAGACTAAGCAATTTTGAGAACATAGGCAAAAATTAGTATTTACATTCAGTATACACAAGGATTTTTCTAATATTTTCCCAGCAAGACTGTAGAAATTTGGGGAAAACACGAGTTATTTTAAAATTAAAGTATTAGTATGTTGGATACAATCCCATTCTCAGGATGTTTTGTTTGTACCATCAGGTATTTTATTTAATGATATTTATGCTGCATCTAAGTTTGCTGTGGAAGGATTCTGCGAAAGTTTAGCTATACAAGCACTCAAGTTCAAACTGCAGTAAGTATTGATCTATTGGTGTAAATGGCATTGATCCACTGGTGTAAATTGTATTTTAGATAGTTTAAAATATATTTAGAGGTAGTACACAAATCTTTAATGCTTGTTGCTAAACAGATTGAGAAGCCCTTGAAAATTGTATGTCACAAGAGGCATAGAAATGTCTACACTCTTCACACTGTATAAGCAAATAAAAAGATCTAGATGTTAAAATAAACATGTTCTCTTGAATAAAGGCTGGTTAGCTTTGGATAAAATACAGTTTATGTAACTCTTCTGAAAACAGATTCTTAGATACATTATCACAGGAATAAAATAATAACATCAACCTGTGATTTTTTTTCTTTAGAAAAGATAAAAGCCTTTTAGGCAATTCACAGATAAAAAGTTCAAGGGCTCATCACAGAGAGTGAGCAAGTGCAAATCCATCAGAATGGAACACAGGGTGAGATACCTGTAATGAAGGGAGGTGAGAGGCAAGTGAGGAGTGTGGTGTACTATTTCTGACAGTATTTAAGAGACTGGTCCTGTTCATCATCTGTGGGACTTTGGGTTTGATTTGTCACATGTATATTCACACTCATGTAATTCTGCTACTATTCTTTGTAGAGTCCAACAACTGCTAAATGTCCATTGCATCTCTGTGTGCATTTAGGCCTTGTGCTGTGGAAGGAAAGACAGCTGCTGTCGTGGAATTGCAGCGACAAAACAGTGATTCTGCATATTGCTCTGCAAAGTTTGGAGAGATTTAAAATAAATGCAGTGATGTACAGGATGCATCACAATTCATAATTAGATTTCAAGAGTATGAGACACAGCAAAAAGGAGGTTAAAAAAATGAAGTATAATAGGAAAAATTCAATGTCCACTGGGAAGTGTGATGCAAGAGAAAATGCTTTAATTCCAGCCGTAGCTGGAATGCTGCTGTGAAGGTCAATGGCTTGATTTAGTTCTAAAGAAGAGCCTTTAGAACATCCCCTGAAGAACTCAAGTCTAGAAAGAGGTCCAATCTCAAAAAGCATTTTGATAAACACAGTGGCTGGAAGTTATTAATGCCTGAGAAAAGAACCAGGAAAAACCTGACCAGTAACTGTATTTCAGTGACTTGCTATAATATGCTACTGAACAAAATAAAATTTTTCAGATTTGGCAGCAGCCAAATTCTGTCCACCCACAGTAAAATAGAAACTCTATATTTATTTATTTGTATTTATTTATTTGTATATGTATTTATTATATAGTGGTGGGGTCTTGAATTATGTAACACTAACAGCCTGAAAAAGAAAATCCATGTTTGGATAATTCCCCCAAATCTTTCAGCTACTTCTAGTATTAACATGAGGAACAAAGAAATCTATGTAGAATTTTGCCCAGAAAGGAAAGAATTTGTTGTCATGCATTAATTATTTTTCTTAATATCTGGTAAATTCATGTGGATAAATCATCCTTACATTCCACAGCTATTAGACAGCAGGTAACAACTGCACTCACTTATGTCATGAATTAAGTTACAACACTTCTCTGAAAATTTAACTGTGCAGATTTCTACTGCTATATGTGGATGGGTAGGAGGAACGGGAGAGCAATAATGCAGTCTGGATTGCTTTTACAGAATGTACTGTTATATATTGTTTGCTAGTGCAACTCTTCAATATTGCTTTTCAAGAAGGATTGAGGGGTGTATTTTCCATGGAAGATTGTCAATAACCAGTATATCGTATTTTTGAACAGGTTAAGTTTGATTGAACCAGGCCCAGTGGTTACAGAGTTTGAAAGAAAAGTGTTTGAAGATGGAATGAAAATGGATCTTTCAGCTGCAGATGAAGAAACAGCTGAGATGTTTACTAATATTTACCTTAAAAATTACAAACAAATTTTTGAGAGTCTGGGACAAAGTGCTGAAGATGTTGCAGAGGTAACTCATCAAAAATGGTTCATTTTTCTCTTTTCTTTGGTTTTTTTCTTTGTAATTTACAAATGCAGTGGTTGGTTGGTGGGTTCTTCTAGTAGAAGCATTAGATTTAATGAAATGTAATATATACAATTAAAAAGTGTTTTTTAAAATTCAAGAGAATCTTGAGCGTTTTAAACAAAAGCCTTGAAAATATTAAAAGAATGTTCATTTTGAACTATTGAAAACAACTATGAATTGCAATTTAAATACTACTGAGATATTAGATGCCCTTTACATCCAGTGGTGAAGTCTGAATATTCTGCAGTGTTACCATACATCCACACAGGGTTCCTACCACAGGTAAGGCCCTGTCCTTTCCATCTCAGTAGTAATCCCTCTGCTAAGGGAAGTTCACTCAGACACCCCAGACCACCAAGGCACAATAAAAGAAACATGGATGTAGTTTCTGGTGCTTGGGGCTTCCTGCTTCCAAGTTTAGGCAAGCTGTGGAAGGGGACAATGATTTCAGGTGTTTGCTGGTAAGGAATAGCTTCAGTGACAAGTGAAGATTCCCAATCTTGCTGCAAAATGCACTGTCCTGATCCTTTCCCAGTGAATTGTACATGAAAGGATCCACCTACTGTGGGCATATAAACCCACCATTATTTTGGGAGACTGTGGTGTCAGGTGCTATCACCATGGTATACAGAAACAGAAATGGGACTAAGAATAAATAAGAAATACTTCTTATAGCCTTAAAATATTTTAAGAAGAATTTCTATTGAAATTCTAATAAAATTATATACAGGGTTTTACATAATTCTAGCACTCTATTCTTCCACTTTTCCACTGTTTAACTGATTACTGGGTTTTTACTTTACTGTTTTGGTAAAAGATGTTTAAAAATTCTCTCTCCTTCTCTACAGCATACAGTAAAGATAATTCTTGCAGAAAATCCACCTTTTCGCCATCAGACCAACACCTTGTATACTCCAATGACAACTCTGAAGTATGCAGATCCTAATGGAGATCTACCCATTGATATATTCTACAAAATGGTCTTTCAGCATGACAAAATCTTCAGTGCAAGTCTTAACTTCATCAAATTGCTACGATGGAGAAGTAGAAAGAGCTTTGACCTGGGAAAACCCTCACAATGAGATTATATAGTGCAAATTGTAATTACTTCTTGTAGCTCCTGATGACACTGTATGTTGTTATTCAAATGCCTGTGCTCTGTAATTATGAAAAGGCATTGAAGATGTTTGTTTGAGCTTAGCTAAGATATTCAGTTCAAGGCATATATCTTGAATGTTACAGTTTGCAGAACCTTGCAATTAAAATCCTCTAACTATAGTTTTATTCTGGTGTTTGCTTTTTCTAGAGATGTTTTCGTAGGAACATGAACACTAACTGATACTTGTGTATTCAATATTAATGTGATCTTCACTTACTAGAATATAATACACACTGAGATATGTACAGCATGCAAACTATTTAGATTCTTAATAAAAATATGATACATTTTTACTTATTAGGACAGAATTAGTATAGTAACCCCTCAATCACATTTGCAGTCTCATTTTCAAAAGTAAGATCTATTTATCAGAAACATAAGAGAAAGTCTCAACCGTCTTATTAAAATGTAACAAGTAGAGTATTTATTAATATATATTTATTATAATATTCTGAATTCTTCCTTTATATGTAATGGTTATTAGCATATTGTATTTAGTGAACAATAAAATGTTTTTTAAAGCATCTTAAAATAAAACACCTTCTTACTGTCTGGAAACTATTTTTTGAAAAACAAAATATTGTCAGTAATAAGTAATTTCAATCCATTAAATGCCTTCAGTGCCTTGAGTGTCTGAGGCAGAGCCCTCTTGTTGCAACCCATCCCAATAAGCATGTGTTAAAGCAAAACTGTCATGTACAGCAGGTCTTTTCCTCTCTTTCCGTCTAGTCCTACAAGTCAGCCGAGGCCGGGCAGGGTGCCTGGGCTGAAGTGCTGTCCCTGCACGGCGTTGCTGTTCCCTGACCTCCAGCCTTGCCTCGCTGCTGCCCCGGCCTCAGGCGAAGGCCGAGTGTCTCTGGGGCCTCCAGGCTGCAGTTTCTCAGCACATTGCAGCAGCTGTCCTTGGTTCACCCAGGGAGCCCAGCTGGAACTCACTGGGGATACAGAACTACCTTTCTCTTTCCTTCAATACTTTCTCACTGAGCCAAAATGTAACTCCGTGTTGGGACTTGCAGCAGCTCAGCCCTGCCCTGCTTCTCCCCAGATTTGCTCAGAGCCCCTGCGGGTACCAAACACTGCAGGTAATGCAGGGCTTGCTCTGCAGCCGTGACCCTTTTGGTGGGACCCAAAGTGCAGGGGTGTGAAGGCCTGCGCTGAGACAGTAGGCAGGGGACTGGGTGGACAACAGCATCCACAGCAGTCCCGGGGCACAGCTGGAGGCCTCAACCATGTTCCACTCCTCATTCGCACCTCCTGCAAAACAGCTGGAATTAAATGACAGGAGAGTGCTGCCGGGGCTGAAGGGAGCCTGGCAAATCGCCCCTCTGCAGCCCGACACCTCATCGCCTCCCGCAGAGGGTCAGCACAGGGTACGGCTCGGACAGAGCCACCCAAAGAAGGGCTGGGCCAATCAGGAGCCCTACAGTGTCACTCCGTGGTTTCTCTGGCCTGCAGCTTGGGCTGGGCAGCTGAGAACAAGCTTGCCGGAGCCGTGAGATCCCCGGCTGTGCCAGAACCGAGGGGAAGGGCGAGGGGCCCCGAGCGCAGCTCCAGGGCCGCCGCGGCCCGCACGTGGCACCGCGGCACTTCCGGCGCTCGGGCGGCGGAAGCGGTTCCGGCTTCCGGCGGAAGCGCCGTCCCTCGCAGGTTGAGCCGGAGTCGGAGCGTTTCCGCCTCGCGGCCGCCGCACGGCC
>VZRZ01006255.1:487556-503955 GCA_013398175.1 Climacteris rufus | reverse complement strand
GGTCCCCGCGCCCTGGAGCCCCGCGCGGGCGCTGAGCGCAGCCCGTGAGCCGAGCGCAGCCAGGATGGCCTCGTCGTCCGGCAACGACGACGACCTCACCATCCCCAGGGCTGCCATCAACAAGATGATCAAAGAGACGCTGCCCAACGTCCGCGTGGCGAACGACGCCCGGGAGCTGGTGGTCAACTGCTGCACTGAATTCATCCACCTCATCTCCTCCGAGGCCAACGAGATCTGCAACAAATCGGAGAAGAAAACTATCTCCCCCGAGCATGTCATACAAGGTGAGCTTCCGCAGGCGGTGTGCTGCTGCCGGGTCGGGCACCTGTGAGCCGCTCCTGTCCCGCTGCTGCTCTTTCCTCTCGGGTTGCTTGTAGCTGTGTAAAAGACAAAAGGCGGGGTCTCGTCAGGGTCTGGAGGAAAAGCGTGTGTTGTCCGGCTTGCCAGTCGCCCTGCGAGGGAGGCTGTCTTTGTGTGGTTAGAGCGGCTGCCGGGTGTGCGCAGGACCTGCTCTGGTTTTGTGGTTGAGAGAAGCCTGTGATGCTTTGAGTGAAGTCACCAAATCTCTTCCTCTTTTTCGTACCTGTGAAACGAGGTCTGCTTTTTCGAATGGATATGCAGCGTGCTTTAAGATCCTGAATGTATTAAATGTCTTTCTCATTGGAGATCGATTATGTGGGGCCCAGGCATTAATCCATGGTAGTCTTGTCTGGAATCTGCACAGAGTATAATATTTCTCTGGGGCTGTCCTTACAGTCTGGTTGTTTAATACTGAATCTTCATATCTGTTGCAGAAAGCATTTAAATGTGACTTATGCCCTTGTATCTTTCTCTGCTGTTGACTTCCACTTCCCTTGCTTGAATAAAAGGCGAGCTCTTTCTGTGTCTCCTTTGTTTTTCTTTAAATTCTGCCACAAATAAGGAATTTTCTTGCCTCATGCTGGAGTCTTCATCAGGCATCTTTTGTCAGAACTCATTTGCTTTGGTGCTTAAGACAAGGTTGTTGATACCAGTGTCTACTGCAGACAAATTTGTAGCAGCAGTAGTGAAAGAGTAGTTTACTCTGCTGCCTAATAGAGATATTAACAGTAGCATTTGTAGTAGAGCTGTTTTCAGGACTGCGATGGTATTGAGTAGTTAAAAAAATGTTATTGTTTGGTTTTTTTAGCAGTATTTGCTGTTTGAAACAAACAAAAAAATGATTTGGTTTGTTGGAATTGTATTAGCTTGCTCACCGGAAGAGGTTCAGGTACTTGACTGGATCATGAACAGCAAAAGAAAATATGCAGCATGTATGAGCTTTAATATGAAATAAAATACATGTAAACTTGAAAGTTTAGCAAAGTAGCTTCATCATGGAAGCCTAGGATGTAAAAAGTCAAACCTGTGCTTGTTTTGAAGCAAAGAAGCATACTTTAGGTGTGATGCTCTTTAATACATGGATAGTTTCTTAAAGTTGGCACAAAAGGCGTTTGAGTTTAGTTCTTAACACAGGAATAGACGTGATCTATAAGGCTGAGGACAGTAAAGAATTTATGTATGAATGTATTTTGTGCCCAGTAGTAGTCGTCCTCAGAAAAGATTTTACTTACTGCTCTCTTAGGCTTATGTTGGGATTTTTTGTAAACAAATTGAAACTAAAGTGTGTGGGCATAACATCAGCAGGTGGTCCCATACCAGGTATTTTGCTGAATTCTATGTCCTTGTGTTGCTACCTTTAAGAGTTAGAAAAAGTTATTTTCAAATTAAATTATGCTTTTTAGTAAAATATTGCAATGTATCTATTTTTGTAATGCTCTAGAAATGGAAGGAATTGTTCTTGGATTTTCTGCTGTTCCAGGGAGGTGTACGTGCTATTAGCTTCTTTCAGAGGCCGATCACTTGGCAGATGATCCCTCTGAGGTTTGAGGGTTTAGACTGCCAGTTTTGGAAACAGTGATTATGTGTATAAAAGTAGAGTATTTCAGCATTTTCATCTATCTTCATACATTCTAGGTACTTGTTATTTTGACTGCCTCATAATGCAGCTTCATGACAATGATGCCAACAAATTAGGTAATTGAAATGTGTTTCTTGTGGCCATCAATGTGTCTTGTTCCTTTTGAACACTTAGAAATAAAATGAGGCTACTGGCCATCACATCACAGCTGGTCCAGCCTAAGCACAAGGTGCTGCCAAGAGGAATCTTTTTGTACCCTCTGAGAGCTGGATCTGGCAATTGCAGGTCCAACTGACCCTGTGGCTTTTGAGAATTTAGCGGGGAGCACGGTTTACTCTCAGGTGAGTTTGCTGGTTGACTGGGGCTGTAAATAAGAAGTTGCTAGATTGGAAAGGAGAAGCAGGAAGGGTGTTTCACTGGGCAGGAGGAAGGGAAAGGCACTCTGAGCCGGTGTCGATCTGCCATTGGACTGTGTTGGAGGTAACGTGAAACTGCGCTTCCTCGCTGTGCTTGTGTTTGGCACAGCGGTGCCTCAGAGACACCCCTTCCTTTGCTGCACTGGTAAAATGATTGTGTGGCCATGCGCTGAGAAGAACTCTCTCTCTACCCTTGGGTTACACTTCAGATAGATGAGGTGCCTGCTGTGTTGTATTGTGTGGTAGAACAAACATTTGACTGGCACGGTGCTGTCAACAGCACAGGGAAAAGAAAGCAAAGGCTTTTTGCATCCCATTAGAGATCTGATTTGATAGACATACTCAGACTATGCCAAGCACTCACTACTGGTAACAAAATGCAAAACAGCTTCCTTGGAGAGTACTCCAAAGCATCAAGGCTATGTAATAGTTGTAAGTGGAAATAGTCTCCACGTTTATTATTGAATCCCACCGTAAGGAACCCAGCTGTGAGCCTGAAACTCTTGTAAGCAAATGAATGTTCTTCCATCCTGGAACAGAAAATAGAATCGTTGGAGTGTTTTATGACTTGTGACAAAGCAGGCTTTTAATGAGAAATTACATTTTCATTGAATTCTGAAAACGGTGACTTGTTAAAATCACCGTTTTTATGAAGTTGGTTACTTGTATTACTTGGGCTGCATGGAACTGTTGTGCAGGAAGGTGGGCTGTGGATTGATGGTAAATCCTGTAGCTTCTTTTCATGGGCTGTAAGATTCTGACAGTGTTAATGTTAGCATTTAATTAAAAAAAAATCCCACACAACTGTTCATGTTTAGGATTTTACTTTGGAAGGAGCATAGAAATTTAAAAGCTTCAGATATGAATGACTTGATTGTATAAAAAAAATGTAGTACTAATTGTGTCACTGATTACTCAGAGACCTGCACCTTCATGCAGCCGTTAAGAATGGGAGGAAACTGGGGAAAGGATAATTGTGATCTGGTGTTTGTAAATATGAGTTGTGTTATCCCCCCAACTGCTGTCTTTTGGGATTCAGCTGTTTACATTTGGTAGGATTATTCTAGCCTTAGTAAAATACCAAATTTTTGGCAATCTGGGTAGACTGGTGTGCTTCAGACTCAAAAAATAGAAAGACTGAGTTTTGATGAAACAGCAGCTCTGATAAAGTAGTAATCACTTGCCCAACATTTTAGCACCATGCTGGTATGAAGGCATCCATATTCCTTCCAGTCATGTGTTCTGTAAAGCCTTGATGTGCTTCAAGAAGACAGTAAATTTCATAAGTTGTTTCACAGCCAGGAGAGTTTGGTGCAGTAGATTTATGATGCATCTATGGTTCTTCATAGCTTTGTTATTTTGCCTGTTGGTAAAAATCTGTCTTGGTTCTATTGCATGGGGTTTTTAAATTTATTTGCGCGTGTGTGTGTGCTGTATTCAATACACAGCTCTTAAGTTCTTTACATTAATTAATTTTTTTCTTAAAGACCATTTAAAATTTCTGTAAAAACACACCTTGCTGTTACCTTCTGACTTGGCAGTTGTTCTTATTGTGATGCAGCAGATTGACAGCCCTGTTCTTCTGATAAACACCTCTAGTTTTCTGTGGTAATTTGTCTTAGTGGTGTTAGCTTGTAAATTTCTGTAGTTTGATTAAGAAAAACATGACTTTAAGTAGTTTACTGTATATACTGTTCACATTTTAAAATTGAAAGAGTTCTTAAGTATCTGTAGTTTCTTTAGATAACCAGTTCTGGACTGTGAGACATGGATTTGCCTCCCATCTGCTGAGGCTGGATTAAACCAGTTTGTGAAGTTTTTTGGTAACTCTCCTAGAAACTGTGGGCTAATTGGAAAAGGTGTTTCTAGTGTCTGTGTGTGGGCTGAGGCTGACCTGGCATACTGTCTCTGAAGTAATTTGATTATCTCTAAATCAGTTTATCTTTTAACTTTATTTTTCTTAAGAAATAAGTATTATATAAATTCCTTTGCTAAGTGTTATCTGTTAAAGGAATGGTAGTGCTGCATGACTAGGCAGCTGCACCAACAGCCCTGCTGAAGACAGTGTGTGAATTGTCTCCTTGAGTACAGGTTGGAAGCTGAAAACTTAGCGAATGCCTTTGGATTATTGTTTACATTATGATACAGTGACAGGCTGCTGTAAATATGGGTAGGAAATGTTGCTTACAAAATTAGTGTTAAAATATTGTGTAAGTTACTGTAACTAAGATCTTGTTTGTAACAAGTTGATTGCTGTTGTGCAGTTTAGTGCTATTTCTTGAATAGCTTGTCACATAAGGTTGAAATGAAAATCAAGGTTAAAACAACTCTTGTGCTCTAAACTCTGAATTGTGTAAATACTGGAATTTAACCGTGTTTTTAATGAAACTGATACTTGTTTCTAGTATAATTGGTGTTTATGTAATGTGTCTAGTATATTCTGTAATAGGTTCGCTTTGGGTGTGTGTGGAGGCTGTCATAGTAAATGGTGCATGAGGAAATAGTGTGTCTTTTGTCACATGTTCTACCTGGGTTTTTATAATCCTTTCTGCTACCTTTGCATTCTTTAAAAAAACTACTGTTGCAGGATATAGCTGCGTTACAGATTTCTTTGGGGAGATAAAAGTGCAAGATTGTGGTTTCTAAATATGGTTTAATGTGGAGATAAATAAAAGGGGTTCTGTTGAGAAATAAAACAATAAAGAGCTTATACATAACTTTACGTAGCTTTGTATGTGTGAACTATGCATTTTTTATACAGGAATTTAGATACTAAAAGACAAAAGCTAAAATTCAGCAACCCCAGCATAATGTTACTTATTTCTGCCTTAATGAAGGATCTGTGATCATTTTCTGTGCATCACTTTTGCTGTGTTACAGGTTGCTAATTTACCTTCTACTGGTGACTTGCAAAAAACTGTTAAGGTAGAATCCCTGAGACATTAAAGGTTAACAGTTCAGATAGGAAGGACTTCTCAGCTGTATAAATTATGTTGATTCTGATATACAGAAGATGGGAAAAAGATGTCTTTTGGAGAATAAAGCCTATCTCTAGCAAAGTGTATTTGAAAGCCCTGGATCCTCTGCAAATGCAAGCTGCTTTGGTTGTGCTTGATGAACATTATTTTTTTTTTAGCCTGAAAACATGTATTCCTAAGTGGCATAGCAGAAGAGAGAGGGAAAATAGCTGTCAGATTTTTTTATGGACAAAGATTTTTGTCACCAGATGACAGAAAAGTGATCAAGTATTTTACTTTTTTTTTTAATAAACAAATCAATATTATCAAAAGCTTTATAAATTATGAACAATGTGTTTTCTTTCTTTCTTTCTTTCTTTCTAGCACTAGAAAGTTTGGGGTTTGGCTCCTATATCAGTGAAGTAAAAGAAGTCTTACAAGAATGCAAAACAGTAGCACTAAAGAGAAGAAAGGCCAGCTCACGTTTGGAGAACCTCGGCATTCCGGAAGAAGAGCTACTAAGGCAGCAACAGGAATTATTTGCACAAGTAAGTGAAGCAATACTTGTCCTGATGAGGTTGGAATAATTAATGCTGCAGGTCTAGGGCCTCACAAACATCTGCACACCTCAAGAAGTATCCCCTTCCTTGTGAATTGGTGTGGCATCTAAGATGCTATTGGCCTTGGCCTGTTTGAATCAGGGAATGTGAAGTCAACAAATAAGATGCTGTTACTTGATACTTGTGTGATTGGGCATAGAGGACTTTGTGTATGAACACAGTTTATACTCTAGGCTTAAAAAGCATGGGTTTTTGCTGCTCCTTGGATATTTCCATTCTACCATGGAGAATACATTAAGAATTACTCAGCTGAGGAAGTAAAAGAATAACAGCTAGCGTTCTAGGAAATTACCAGTTTTGAAGCATTAGAAAGTGAAAACAGCTTTTCTGTTTCTGACCATCAGTGTACAAATGTTATTTCTTGTACTTTGAAAGAAACTTTATTCTTGGCAAGATTGTAATTGAGTGAGTTCATGCATAAATTTTTAAAGAGGCAGTTGAGGCATGGAAAAAGCATTTGCCTGCAAATAGTGTACTAACACACACACACACACACACACACACACATTCTCCTTCATTCCAGCATTATCCCCTTCCAGCTTTCCCAGCTGGTTTAACATCTCCCAGTTTAATTGACTAAAACCCAGTTTTATTTATTTATCTCTCTCTGTATGTTGTCTTAGTTTGACAGGACCATTCTCTAAATTAAGAGATAGGAAAGTTATCTGGTGTTTCTTTTTTCTCTTAACCAAGGCTGGAGTCTTATTTTCTCAATTTGCTTACTTTGATTTTCTCTGATGAAAATGCTTATTTAGTTAATGTCTGATTACTGTGACCTTCTCTCCCCTTTACTATACTTGTATCTTGCTGAAACTGTTGTTTTTCATTACAGAACATGTCAACTGCTTTAATCTTAATTGCATGATGAATTTTAATGCATATAAAATTTCAGCATACCATGTAGCTATTGCAGTGAACTAGCTATGATCAAGTCATGTGTGCCTAAGACTTGTTTGACTGTACTAATATTAGAAAGACCAATATGGCTGCTTCTGGATTTTGCATAAGATTTACAAATAACAGTCAGTTCGATACCTGTTTTCTTACTTACTATTTTGCTCAAGCAACTCAGCATGATATACAAAATAAAACAGCAGTAAAACCAAGGTGTAATGAGGAAATACTAGCTCCAGAGTGTCATTGAATAAAATTTAAAAAAAAATTGCTGAAAGCCTGTCCACCTTATATAAGCCACACTTTGTCTAAGGAATGACAACTTGAAGGATATTCTTTTAAAATTCTGTTAGTGTGCCTTAACATCTAAATTAAGACAACGCATGTGAGTTTGACAAGATTGTATGAATGATTTTTAAAAATAGTCTTTGGTAAGATGGAAAATGTTTGCTAAGATTCGAGGATGACAGTCTCATTTTTCAAAAATAGTAGCTGTGATATGCTGTTGGAGGTACTGTAATTAGTCTTAAAAATAGTTACACAAGTGCATGCTTAGTTATTTGTGTTAATCTTGTTAATATTCTAGAGCATGACACTAATGCTGCCTTCTTGCTCTAGTTTTAAAATACCTGCCTGTTAATGTTAGGAATGCTTGACACCTGTGTCTTGGATGACTGTAAATATTTAAGGTCAGGGGAATAGCTTATTCCGAGATTCATGCATGTCTAAGTTTTTGTACAAGACAGGGGTCTTGATAGATTTGGAGTTTTTTTGAGGCTTCCTCATTGGAGTTGTGCACTATATGAATTAAGTTTACCAGATGCTTATGGAGCTTTGTGGTCAATCCAACTCAATGGAATTTTTCAGTGTGTGGGGTTTTTTCTCTTCCCATTGTTGAAATGGCGAAGTCTTATCGTTACAAATCTGGCAGTGAGGGTGAGCCCTGACAAAATTATGCATCCAGTGTGAGGTGCTGAGCCTCTGTTTCTCTGTTTCCTGGAGTACACTTGTGTATCACCTCATTGAGTGTACAGTAAACTTCATTGTAGCAGGGTCAGTAGGGAGCCCTGTTGTTTCCTCTTGTCTGATAAATATTTATGCCTTCCTGTGCATACAGATGCTGCTGTCTTCTTTTAAAACTTTACAATGTCTTAAATTGTTTTGCAATGCTCGTAACTGTGCTACCACTTGAAGTTTGAAATACTGAAAAGTCTTCATTGAGAAGAGATTTCTACTTCTGTAGAAGTATTTTCTTTTACTGCTAGAACAGACTGAGGAAAACATGACACGTTGTTATAATAAGGGAAGAGACCCCTTTTTTTTCCCACATTGCTAAGTAGATAAACTGGGTTTGATTGTTTTCCAAAACATCATCTTTTGGCATCTTAAAGTTTACAAAACCATAAGAAAAAATCAATGCTTTGGAAAAAAATAAGAAAGTTCAGGGAGCATAATAGGATTAGAAAGGAAATTATTGTAGTCTTAGTGATGACTTGTAAAAGTAGAACAGTAAAAAAGACTGGAAAGTTTTCATTTGACACCTTTTTCTTAATTTTCATTCAAAATAGCAATTGAAGTTGTAACTTAAACACAATCAATTAGTATATTGTTGAAATCAACAGGAGTTGCTGAAAAACAAGTGAAAACCTGGACAGAAAAATGAGGATTCATCAGTTGAACAATTTGAAGTGTTTTGGTAGAAAGTCCTGTACTTCTCAGTAGAGGACTGTACCTTTGTGTAGCAAAGCCATCCTCAGTCATCATACCCGAATTTGAGAACACCTTACCTAGCTCTGTTTTCTAAAGATTGCTTAGCCAAGTAAGATAATGGTTTTCTTTGTTTTTGTAATAATGTGTGCATCTGAGGTTCAATTGGGTGATTTCATAGTTGGAACAACAAACCTGTTCTTATCTCTGAACTGTGATTAAATGTTAAGATCCCTTGAAACTGAAGTCTAAAGTTTCCTTTGCTTTGCCTCAGTTAAATTTTTCATTAGTTAGTGGTTCAGCACAGTCCTTACAATGGAACTTCAGTACACTAGCTTCTGCCTGTTGTTTTTGTAAATGTAAGGTCTCCAAACTGTGGTCTCTTCAGAGAGTGTATAGCTAAACTTCTTGATACAAATAATTAAGGTATTTCTAGATGTGGCTTTCCATGTACAATTAATTTAAAAAAATACAAAAGGAATCTGTAGGCACAGATGAAATTTTTTTTAAAGGTAATATGTTCTAGAGATTCTTCACAAGCTATGTATGGCCTTAACAATAAAATTCCTATCTCTAGGCTAGACAACAGCAAGCAGAACTGGCACAGCAGGAATGGCTACAGATGCAACAAGCAGCTCAACAGGCACAGCTCGCTGCTGCCTCAGCCAGTGCATCCAATCAGGCAGGATCCTCTCAGGATGAAGATGATGAAGATGATATCTGAAAATCACCAGCTGAGTTGTCTTACTAAGAAATACTTTTCCTGCACAATGAAAACAGTGAAATGAATGCTTACCTGTAAGTTTGTATGCATCGTGGACTGGCAGTTGGTATTCTAGGGGTGTCTGCTGTTGTGTGCTGTACATGTATAAACTGTCTTTTTTTGAACTCTTGAAGATTTAAGGTTCAGTATCATATCAACTTTGGATTTTTAATGGTGTATATGGAAATTTTAGATAGCAGTGCGTCATTTATTTGATCAATAAACAGTGTTACAATAAACAACAAGTTTATAAAATATAGTGAGATTTATACAAAAGGCTCTAAATCCACATTTGCATTTCTTCCCTTTTAACTAAACTATAAAATCTTACTTAGAATTTTTAATTGTTTTTTGGGGGAGTGGTACAGTAGACGTAATCTGTTAATGGGGAAAAAAGCAGAGTTCAGCATAGAAGAGTCTGAATTCTTAGTTCTTTTTAAAATGAGGATGTATATGGCAATAAATATTATATATGCTCGAATACCACACTTGTTAAAATTTGAAAATGATACATTTTCACCAAGCTAGGAAAAGGTATGTTTAATAGGAGTTGTACAAATTCAGTCATTTTTTTTTTGTATAGGGGTGAAAAAAAATAAACCCGTGGTTTTATTATGACATCCTTTGACAGTCCTAACTGAATATTTCACTTCGAAGACTGCCTGGTTTGAAGAACTAACTCTTCTCTTACTTCACTCCAGTTTAATGTTAACTGTTGTTGATGGTATTTCGTAGTCCAGATTTATTCATATTGTTGAAATATAAAGCTGGAACTTAAAGAAACAAAGCTGTTTGTTCTGCTGATGTGACTGGGAGTGATTTAAGTATTCAAGCCTAAGAAGGCAAAAACTGACCCTAACAGCATGTTTACCATAAAAGAGGGAATTTATTTAATCTTGATTAGTCATTGTCAGCATAATGCTAACCTTGTCCAGACTAGATTACCACTGGATTACTAAAATACCTTGTTGAAAGACAACATTTTCTTCACTCAAATTGGTTTGTAGGTAAGTCCAGGTTTCTGATGAGCTATTCCCCAAGAGTGATCAGCAATATGTGAAAAAGAAATGATGTACTTGTCCTTTTGATAGTTCTGTTGATTTAATGGATGAGCAGCTGTCCTTTGTGTTGAAATAAAGCACAGTAGTGTCCATTGCTGAGTTTTAATGTGTTACTTGAAGTAATACTGGCATATCTTCTGGTACACTAATCTGAGCAGACTAGAAAAGCCACTTGCATGCTGCTGTAGATGATCCCATAGCTCTCTAACAATGTGGATTGTTTTATTAACTTAGGTCCTCAGCAAGTTGCTCTAGTTAGAATTCTCGAGGAGGGCTGCAGCAGTCTGTTTACATAAGGATGCAAACAGAAAATGGTGGGCCCATTTTTACATAAAGATCTGAACAAGATACAATTGGCATGTGTTCAGATCTCAGTCACATAGTGACTTTTGATTTCAATTTGAGATGTGTTAAGTTGCATAATGAATAAATGTGAATGTCTTTAAATGCATTAATGCAGTGAAAACTCAGAAGAGTATTTGTTTGAATGGTTAAGTTTAAAAAAGAAAAAAAATAAAAACTTTCCTGGATGCTACATAAAATTTGTTAGGCAAGGTTTGATTGAGAAAGTGGTTTTCTGTAAAGGTTTAAGTACCAAAGGTAGAAAATCTAGTCTAGTGATACAATGTTAATGTGCAGTGTTGGCTTTTCTAATTTGTACTGTAACACCTTCACACTTTCTATTTTAAATGAGTCTTTTCCTTCTAAATAATACTAGGTATATTTTCACACCTTTCTTTTCTGATGCAGAAATCAGGTTAACATTTTACTGCATCTGGTATGTATGGTGTAATGTTTGAATTTTTGTGACCTTTCTTTTTGGACATTCTTGTGCTTTTTCATATGCTGTATTCTTCAAGCAATAAAATTCTGATGTGTTTTTATAAAATTGCTTTTATATTTAATGAACAGTCTGTCTTCTTCATTGCATTTATAAACAAAAATGTTAAGACTACTTAAAACCTGTTTTTATTTTGGCTCACTAAACAATTTTTGTGACCTGAAGTCTTTACAACCTGAGTGCTGTTGGATGGCATTGCTGTTCACGGGGGTTGTTAATGCTTGAAAACAATATTTCTGAGCTTGACCTGTTCTCTTCCCAGTTGGGAATTGCATTTTGTATATATATGTTTTTATAACGTGACATTCTTCACCCGAGAAGTTGAACAAAACCCCCATGGATTGTGTTCCAGCTACTGAAATACTTTCACAAAGTGAAAGGCCACAGGCAGAGGCTGAGGCAGTAAGAATTTAATTTCATGTAGATAGTCACGTTTAGAGATTACTTATTCAGCCATTCCACCCCAAGTACGACAAAGAAACTCTGGCACTTGCAGGGAGAACCTTCACTGATCTTTCAACAAACAAATTTTTATTTCTTTGCTATTTTGCTTCTGTACAGTAGCTGCTCAGTGAAGACCCCTGATGTATTTGGTACACCAGGTACACTGAGCATAAAGTTTGGTTAGTGAACTGTATTGTTGCTTTGTCTCACAAGAAATATGTATGAGAATGTATCTGTTTCTTAAATATTGAGTTGATGAGATTATCTCTGGGTTTTCCACACTCATTCTGATCGTCTATTTTAGAGTGCTTTCACTAAGTGACTTTCTTACAAAATCTTTCTTTTTATTACTTTAATAAAGTGTATGTCTGTATGACATTGTGGATAATGAATATAGTTGTATTTACTACACCGAGGTACTTTTAAAAGAGTGTCATAGGGATTCTAAACATCAAATGCCTAAACTGGCATTTGAATTTCAGTATTTGCATGTGGCTACTTGAGCTTAGCTTTGAAATGCTGAAGTTTCTGCCACATTGGAAAATGTCCATGAAAGCCACAAATATAAATTCTGCTCTTCAGATTTTGTAAAAGTACCTCCATTAAGGAGGACTGTGTGTAATAATGCTTGATTGATCTTTTTCTATTGGAAGATTGTTTTCATTTGAACCAAAGCCAAATAAAGGTGACTTGGCATTTGAAACAGTGCCAAGTAAAGTGATCAGTGATCACTGTGGAGAAGCCAAATCCTTACCCTGAAACGTGTACCTCAGTTTCCTAGTGTTGGATTGTGGTTCGTGTAACCCATGCACAAAACAGCATGGAAGGAGAAGTGTAATATGAAAGGTAAAGCATGCTATGGTTAAATTTACTTTTGGTGTTCTACTATAAACCTGTCTAACATGGAAAAGTTTTACTCAGCAGCTTTACAGTGAGAGCACATCAGTGGGATGCTGGCCAGTGGTAAGATGGATTTTGCTTACAGTCAGTACTAGGCAGTCTAGCTTTTTGAGCCCTTGCACTTGTTAAAAGTCCACTCAAATGTGCCATGTGGGACTAAAGGATGCTGTATGGGTACAACTTGGTGATGAAAAGGAGTGTCTGGGAGCCTTAGCATAGCCCCATTAAGGTTCACTGGCAATCAGGACCCATAGGTTCCTTTTCAAAATACATTTGTGCTTAGTTTGAACTTTTTTTTTCTGATTTAAATGAATGCTTTTCTTTTTAATTCCATGCTACAATAGCTACAGAAATCAGCAGTTCTTGAGAATTTAATAATGGATTTGGAAGTAGTTACCCCACTTCTTGGATATGTGGGACAACAAGTATGCTAGAGCTGTGCATTCCTGGAAAGAAACAGATTTGAGTGAGTACTGTATTGTTCTGTGGTACTGTAACATAACTGCAGCCAATACGTGGGGAGTGGATGTTTCACAGCAAAATGATTAGACAATAAATCCAATTTGATACACCAAATTCCATATATCAGTCAGGGATAAATCCAATAAATATGGGGTTTGCTCTGTGGACGAGCCTAGCACAAACTTCAGTAACTTAGGTAGGAATCCTTAATAGATGATACTCCTGCATAGGTTGGGGAAAGAGACGTTTGATTTTAATTCTTTGTGGCCACGATTTATTGTTGCATCAACTACAGGAATTCATGAAGGCTTCTATCTTACAGCTTGAACCAAAAGTTCAGGTAAGGATGCACAATACTTATTGCAACCAGTTTGGTTTTTTCCCTTAGTTTTAAGTGGGAACAGCTACTGTGCTTTACATATCTGGGGTGAAGATTTATGAGAGAAGTATTAAACTGTGTAAAGATTACACTTAATTTTTTAGGTTGAATGTTCATGTGGTTAATTTTTGTAATACTTCAGAGATTTTTTTTCCTGTTTCAAAGGAAGTCGTTGATTTCTCCTTCAGCCCCCACTCAGGGCGACTAGTGTTGGAGTAGTAACATTGCATGGTGTAACTTTGAATGATTTCCACACTCATTTCGGTAGTACTTAGTCCAGTTTTGGTATTAGTTCAAAACTTACTAGTCAGTAATCATAAACTTTTCCATCTTCAAAGCATGATACAAGTATTAATTGGGTGTGGGCAATGTTACACTGTGCTTTGAAGTTAACACTTTGACATGCTGCAGAACTAAAAGGTGTTGCACTATGTAGAGGAAAAAGATGTTATCTTCATGGTAGGGTGAGTCATATAGAGAGCAAGTAATTGTGAAAACAGACAGACTTGTAAAAGTCATTGTCAGAGATGAAAGCATTTATTTGTAATAACAGGGCTGGGGATTGCTGGTTATGGACCAGGACTTGGTTTCATTAATGTTGTGTGCAAGTTTCATTGTGTCACCTCAGAGTAAAAAACCACACCTGAATTAGAAGTCAAATTCAATGTTTTTGTTTCAGCAATTTTGTTTTCTCAGGCAGCAGTGTAATCAATGGAAGAGAACTAAATTTGTCAGGGCAGTGTCAGTGTTAGTAATGCAAAATCTAAAAGTCTTCATCATCCCAGCCTACAATAAAGGAGACTTCACTCTAAAATTGGTAGAAAATGTGTATGAAGGAGTAATGTAAGCAATAAAGATGTATTTTTTTTTTATTCTACTGTAGCATAAACAGCTAGCTGGTACAATTTTCACACACAGATAAATTATATTCAAGCAGGTAAAATTCCAAATTTAAACACAGTTTCTTCTTAAATATGTACTTACATACATCTTCCATATTGTCTGACAGTGTTAACTATCCTGTACCTGTGGTAGTTTAATTGTCTGGGATTGTTGGGCAAGTTGTATGCAACTAAACCCTTAGATCATTAGTAATAACTTGTTTTCAGTATATTCTGATTATAGAAACAAAATGTTTCTATGAAAACTTGACAGTTTTTGAGATACGTAAATTTTTAAAAATATATTTCTAAATAAAGTTTAAACAAAACTGAAGTGTTATGGACAAAAATTATTTTATCTTGATATATCATTAGAATGAAAGGGACAGGTTTTGACTGAATATGAGAAAGGTATTTATCCTGTTTGCAGGGTGTGAAAATGGGTATAAACGCAGTGTCACTACTCTTAGCAAGTTATCTTTTCCAAAATGTGTTAAAAAAATATTATCTTATGTTTTTTAAAACCGCTAGTTGGTGTTCTGAGGCAAAAATCACCCTTCAGACTTTCCTCTGAGGAAGATGATGAGCTGGCACACATCCCTGCCGAGATGTGAAGGATCTGGGGCGTGAATCCCACAGTCCTGCGGAAGAAGCAGCGTGGCAGAGAGCCCTGCAGGGAGGCCAGTGCAGTCATTGCTTTAACTGTGGTTTTGCTTTACTCCTGTGGAAAAGGGCTTGAGAGTTGGGTGTTTCCAATGGAATCTCTGCTATTGGCTGTGTTACAATAGCGTATTTGAAAAGTTTCTCCTTTATGAAGACAGGATAAATCTTCCAAATGCTGGAATAGAGTTTTCATACCTATCTGTGTTGGGACATAGTTTTTTAACTTGCCTCAATGGTCTCTATATTCCAACCCAGAGTGGCAATTTATTCCTCAGATTTGGTCAGATTTTTAATTTGGTGCCATGAGTGATGCATTTTTTAATGTGAAAAACGGACAGGAAATACTGACATGGTCACTTCTTATTGTGGATTAGCTACTGAGGACACAAATGTACTAGCAAGGCAACTCAACCCTCATGTTCTATGCATGTAATTTTCAAAAATTCATCAGCTGATGAGATCTGAACATAAGAAGAGTACCCAAGGTAGTGGTAAATTCAGAAAAACCTTGGCTATTAGAAGATGAGTATGTTGGGGGGGGGGGGGAAGAACAGTCTTAATAGATTGTGTGTATTTTTCCCTTTGCAGATAAACTTGTCTCCAAGGGAAAAATGTACAAAGGGATGTGGAGGACAAGTCTCTTACTGGGATGTGGTTGGCTACTTGTTGGATTTGATATGCCTTTGAAGTCCAAAGAGCAAGCATTGCTCTTTCAATTTAGTTAAATAGAGTTTCAAGAGTCTAATGTCACAAAACCAAAATTCTTTCATAAATAAGTGATTTCTTTACTTTTGGTTTTGTTTCTCTGGGACTATTTGAAAATTTCTGCAGTTAGTCTCTGATCAGAGTCTTGCTGTGAACAAATTAATTTGATAAACAGAGTTGTAGCTATCTTTATTAATATGAGGCAGATATAGAAATGTAAATTATTTGCTCATTGGGATATCTATTCTATGCACAGCATACTGTTTTCATTCCCATTGTTGATTTATTTACTGATTCCCATTGTTTTAAAGTGGTTAATAGTGGGAGAGAGAGGGTTTTTTTGATATGTGAATAACTTTTAAGTTTCCCTACAGATTGTGATCCTTTGGATTTTTTTTCCATGCACCAATTAAATGTGATATTATGCAACGTGGGCATCAACTTTCTCATGAAAAAAGGAGGAACAACCACAGATGCAGAATAATGGAAGGACACGTGAAATGAAACCGCTGGCCAGTGAAATGAAATCCTTTAAAGGAGAGAAGTCAAGAGCTGCAGTTGCGTGGAAGGTAGGACAGTGCGGGGATCGTTGGCCTGCTCGGTTTCCGTGTAACTCACACCTCGGTCAGTGCTGGAGCCTGTCCCAGCAGCAGCGGGAGCAGCAGCAGCGGGAGCAGCAGCAGCGGGAGCAGTTCGGTGTGTCCCGCTGCCGGGGCTGTCCCCGGCCGGCAGGCGGCTGCCGAGCTCAGCACATGGAGCGGGAGCAG
>VZRZ01006255.1:367349-480807 GCA_013398175.1 Climacteris rufus | reverse complement strand
GGCGGGGCCGGGCGCCCACAGAGCGGCGTCTCCCCCGAAAACCACCGGGCTGCTCAGACGAGCAAAGCGCTTTGAGCTGCCGGCCCTAATTAGAAGCAGCTACTATGTAGCTTTGTCTTTAAAAGTACCGCAGAACATTGGCTAACACTGCATTGTATTTGTTTTAAATACGAAGAACTGGCAGCAAGGAGACGGACGGTGTCTGTCTGGCGTTAGATCTTTCCGTAAACCTTCCCTCTTCCCTCCGAAGGCTCTTGGCTGTGCCAAGGGCGGCGGAGAAGGGGCTTCTCCCGGGGGAGTGCCGGAGCGAAGCACAGCGATGTCTGCTCGCAGTGGCGGGCTGTTGTATCTCCTCTGTCAGGTTTCCTGCTGCTGCTGCTCTGGTTGGAGCTAACACTGATCGTGGGAAAGCTTAGGCATAAAAAGCAATAGTACCAAGGAGGGTTTTAACGTCCCTGCTTTAAATGCCGCCTGCCCTCCATTTGTTTGCTTTCAAAGACTGTGAAGCAGAGACACTTGTGCTAAGAAAAAAAAAATACAGAAAGCTAAAATTACATTGCAGCTTGAAGTCCGTCCAGGAGCTCTTAACCCGGACCTAGCATTATGAGGGTTTTTTTTGTAAGTTGAATTAAATACCTTTATCAGTATTTTGAAGTGCGGGGCTGTTAGTCTGTAGAGCAAAGATCTGCTCCATACCGAGACAAGTGGTTGCCCGAGGAGCCGGGGCGCCGGGGCAGCTGTGGCGCTGCAGGCGGAGTGGCTGGGTGGGGCGTCGGAGCTGGCGATGCCAGCGCAGCTCCTGAAGCCACCTGAATTAAATCGTGTCTGATTATGCAAAATGAAGATGTAATAGCATCAAGTGTACTACGTGGAGAAGCCTAATTTAAAGGTATTTAGGGGTTCTTTTAGTGTTTTGCATGGTACCTTGTGCTTAACTAGGATTTGTAGGGACGCTGAGAATTCAAAATACACTTGTTAAGTAGTGATGGCACTGCTGTCGTGAGCCTGAAATCCAAAACTGTTGTAACATTGATAGTCAGGAGCAAGTACGTGCTGTGATTTCTACTGGCCACACAGGAGCGTCTGTGTGGTTCGTGCCTGTCTGTACCTCAGGTGAGAGGTTGCAGAGTGTCTTGACGAGAGTGGGCTTTGACTTTTGAGGTGAGCTCTGATGTAAGCACTCAAGTATGTATTGCTTTAAGAAACAGAGTTTTAGCTTACTCATATCTGCTCATTTTTGTAGCCTGTCAATTGTATTTTTCTTTGTGCAGCTTGTAAATGACAGTTGAAGGTTTTGTACTCTGTTTGGCATTCAGTTTTGTACGAAAGTGCTCCTCTTTGTCGTGCACTTAAGAGATATGTACAAAAAGATGGATTTTTACCTCAGACGTCCTTTTAATGACGGGCATTTCATTCACAGTGTCATGAAACTAGCTGAAGTTTGTTTTGACCTACTGTATTTCTTTTCTCCTAAGTCACTAATTCTTATATATTAGTTTGAAGAAATAATGCCAGAATTTTAAGCTAAAAATTTTACTGCAATACTTTTATTTCAGCAAAATGTAATATGTTTTTTCCTTGATATCAGGAGGTGATCTGCAACGCTACACTGAGGTAACTTTATGCATGAAAGTCTGCTTGTAATTATACAACTAGACTCCGACAATGCAGGTTTTTACATTACATGGTACCTTTTAAATGGGTAATTTTTTTCCATTTGAATCTAATCATTCTTAAAAAAATCTACTATGTTTATAAATCAGCCTGGTTTCTTAGTTGGAAGAATATTCAGTGCTTCTTTTACTGTCCGTAAAGAGTATTGAACTTTAATTGCTTTAACAACTTGTGCTGGGCAAGTAAAGATTACTTATTTAAGATCTGGCACAAAATTTAATTCATTAAGAATTAGCATAAATCTAGGTTAAAAACATAAGGAAAAACAGTATTTGTGAATCTTCAGATATGGGGCTCTGAACAAGATAAAAATAAACTCCTAGGCATGTTTGTGTTCTGCAGTAGCTGTTCCTTCATCATTTCCTGTTGTGAGCATCAGTGGAGCTTCAGGAGGCAGCCTGAGCTGCTCGGGGTTTGCTGATGGCAGCAGGGGCGCGACCGTGTTTGGGGTCTCCAGCTGCAGAGACCTGTTCTGCACAGGTTTCCTGGACACCTTGTTGGGCCCAAAGCTCTCCCTCATTAGCACTTTCACCTCATCATAAAGTGGAATTTGTCAGGATTAAGGCTGGCATCAAGATGATAGTTTTTCACAACAAACATGTTTTTTGCAAACGTGTATGTATGCTTTGCTAATTCGTTGAAGGAAATATCAGGTTTTTTAATATCTCCTTAACTCTGCCTTCTTAAGTTGTATCTCTTCATGCTGTTTTTTGATATTGTATGCTGATTCACAGTTCTGATGTATTTCTTTATTTGTTGTGGAGTATTATACCATATGCTATTTTGGATAAAGTAAGAAGTGGGCATATATGTTCATAGAGACAAATAAGGAGCCAGAAGAAAAATTACAGGAACAGGAAAGCAATTCATGTTTGGTATTTATTTGGAAATTATTAAATATGGCAATTCTGGTGTTGAAATGATATATATGCTAATTAAATGGTTACATCAGGGACAGAACAAAGGAAAGATTTTTCTTTGTTTGGTCAGTATTTTCTAGTTCTTTAAATTTGGTAGCTGTTTGTTTTTCAAGTAAGTTTTGTTTTTTAGGTACACCACCATTCTCTGAAGCGGGTGTGCATTGTACAAAACATACATGTCTTGAGTAGGCTAAAGCACTTGGTGCTTTTCAGTGTGTCTTGGCTAAACAGCATGCTCCCTGTTGTGTTTTTTTTAATAGCATTGTACAAAATAATGTTAATTAATAATAGCAAAATAAATGTTGATTGGTATAAGCTGTCCTGTGATTAACACTTCCATTCCACAGCCTTTTCTGTGTTGTGGGAATAATGCTCCCCTTTTCTGCTTTCTTACTACAACAGAAAATTCTGATTATGATTTGAAAGTATTATTCAACAAATATTTTAATTTTCATCAGTGTGTAATATATCTTTGTGGTCAGTCTGCAGCGTATTCCTTATGGTATGACTACACAAAACCTAAGATACTTCGGTGAACTGCTTTGCATCATATTCTCTTAAGGGTTAGAACAGAGTAGTGAGAACTGGGAAGTCCTGTCTTCTGTAAACCAGTTAAAATATATTTTCTGAGAATTTGGCTGCTGTGTGCCAGATTTTCCTATCTGTAATATTTAACTTGTTCATAGGTAACATTTGTAAGGCTGAAATCATCTGATGAAAGGGACCACGTAGTTGCAAAGTAGCATTGCTCCACTTCATTAGTAATAGAGGATCGTTGCTGTTTGTTTACAGATACTTTCCAGAGTTAACTTTTTGGGTTTTTTCATACTTTTTTCAAATACTGCACACTTATGTTCACCTCATGACCAGTAAGAGGGTTTGCACATTGAAGTTGTGGTTAGACTTGCATATTTGCTTTATAAGGTGCCCTGTCTGAGTTGTATCAAACTGTGCTGCAATATCCAAGGCAAGAGTAGATGAATGGAACTAAAATGGAGGGGGGGGGCTTGGGGAGGTGGGTAGCAACTCTAAATATTTGGAAATAAAAATGATGGATTATGATATGTTTAGGAATCTTCTCAGCATGAGCATCTGTTCAGTGTGTATGTTTCTGTACATCTGGAGTCCTTTTTGTGATGGGCGTAAAAATGTACAAATAGCATTAGTATGGAATGTTTAACAAAATGTGTCTGGTTATTGTCATCTTGGGTTATTGTGCTGTTAAATTAAATATGGAGTGCATTTGCTTTGATGCTAAAGGCTTATTGAGCTTTGGAGACTGGAGCGTAGTTGATAATGAAGTTCTTGCCATAATGAGGAGACAGTGTGATTGGCACTCTGAAGTGGCTTCTTTGGAAATTAAAGAGTTTGTGCTGTCTCTTTAAAAAAAAAAAAAACAGGAAGGATTTTTTTTTTACTTTGGATGCATGTTCTGTCTTTCCAACCCCTGTGAACCCCTTAATAGCAGTTGGCAGAAGAAGAGTTTGAATACCATGTCAGAACATTTTCAGTCTGTAGAACCAGTCTAGCCATCTGTTTCTCACCTCTTGATAAATATTTAAAGCAGAAATTTTGCTGAGGGCTTATGTGCTGGGATTTCATGATTAAAAAAATGGCTATAACAGATTTAATGATAATATTGTTGTGAGCTCCTTGGGGCCAGAAGCACACCATCTTTTATAATTAAGAAACCACTGGCACTGTAGAGTAGTATTTTAGAAATTAGTTATGTTGGACCAAAGAAAGATCAAAGTATGTTTGGTGATGTTCTCTTTTTAATCTTTCCTTACACAAAATTTCATTCTGTGCCTAAACACAGGTTCTATTTTTAAAAATATTAAATAACTCAGTAATTTTTCAAAAGCTGTTAAAAATTGTCTTGTGCTTTCAGTCACACTTTCAGACATTGTTTCCTTCTTGTTTTAAAATCATAGTCTTGTTTTGTAGAAGGTAAATTGTGTGGTGATGTTGTCTAATCTTAAAAGTTGTCAAGTGTAATTATATATGGAAAGCATCCACAGCATGTAAATACGGAAGAGTTAGCTTCAAAAAGTAGCTAACTATTATGTAGCATACTTCTCCTCTAGTATTTGTTGTACTTTTGTTCACTAGATGAGAAAATTTATTTTTTAGCTAAATAAAAGGCTTTTTCCCAGCAGTTTGAAGCTGAGAAACCTTTCTGCACAATTAATGTGAATGTGGTTATGCAGTCACTAGCATTGTTAATGCAGATAAAAAAAATTGTAAATAATTCTAAATATCAAACCATATCCCATGTGGAAGTTCTTCTGTGCTTTTGAATTTTAGTACTTTGTAAACTTACTTTCCACTGTGCTAACATATACTTTGTTGAAGGAAATACTCTATTTAATGTGTAGATGTTTGAGAGAGAAAACATGGATTTTTTTTTTTTCCTCAGAAGTCTCCTTCAACTTAACCCAAAGCTTGCAAGCAGTACTCTGTGTACTCTTTTCATTCAGTATTCTTGCTGTTGTGGTCTGCAAACGTGTGCAAGGAATGTGTCTTGTGGCTAAAGTATAAAATTGCAGAGTTTTCCAGATGCATCGGATGGCTACACATTTCCTCTGTCTTGGGTAACATACTGGATAAAATGCCTAATCTCTGTGAGGTTCCAGTCTTTCACAAGGAGTATTGTGTGGCTTATCCTTGTGAAGACCTCGGAGATTTCCAACTAGAAAGTTATGTAAGCATCAAATAGCTGATTACTGAAAGTGTAGTTACTTTAGGCTTTGGTGTGAAAACAGTTCTATTGAGTTTTAGTTGAAAATATTTGTCTCTATTTTTCCAGCAATTGTCTGGTTCATAAACATTTGACCTTTACTGATTTTTCCAGGAAGGGGTGTGTCATTGTCAGGAGACTTTATCAGTTTGGGTTTGATGTCGAACGTAATTTAATTTAAGAATGCATACGTGTGTCCTTGACTATCTGTTTAGAAAGTGGATTTTTTTCAGTTTTGAAAACTATATCATCTGATATCTATTAAAAAGGCATCTGTTTTTATTTATGGCCCTACTTGTTTATGTACTTGGAAACATATATACTTTTCAGTGAAGTTTGTACAAACATACATGGGACTTTACAAATCTGGAAATTCTGAACACTAGAAAAATAGTGCTGTCTTCTAAAAAGTGTATGCAGTATCCTTATTTACAGTACAAAATCTGAGAGTTGCCTGTATCAAGTTTCTAAATTTTACAGCTGTCATTTGATTTCCTGAGTGAGAATAGCAAGAGGTTGTTGGAGATTGCAAGATCTTTTATCTCAGCCGAGCTGAGGATTTCTTTAAAGAGCGTGTCTGTCAAAATAATGATCCTTTGGAATGGCAAATCCATCAGAATTTGGGATGGAGAAAAGCATGCATAGAGAAAAGTCTGTTGCCAATGTGCTCATGAGCTGGGGGTTGCCCAGGTAGATATGATTTGTGCTTTCAGCTCTTTGCAGGTAAATATTGGAAGACAGAAGGTTTGTGTTATTGCTTATGTAGAGTTGTCACTACTTCTGTAGACTACTGAATTCAGTCTAAATGTCTAAAAGTTAATTAGTGTTGTAGTTAAATCAGTTCTTATGCTGGATTGATCTGGGTGAGACCCTCTTTTATGAATATAGTATCTTTAAATACTTCAACCCTTACATTTGCAGAGCACTTTTTAGTGTGCTTGGTAAAGCCAGTAATTGAGTAATGTAGGGTGTTTTATTTTTTTATGGAGAGGAAGTTATTTCACACATTTCAGATTAGATTTTAGTTGTTCACATAACACATGTGCATACTTTTTAAAGAACTTGAATTCCTTTTGGTAGAAAAAGAATTCCCCAAAGTCCAGATCTGTTCAGCTTTTTCCTTGTTATAGTGAACAAACTGTTCAGTGAAAGCTGAAATTCCAATTAGATTGTTTCATTTTGCCCCTAGTGAGTTTACGTACCCCAGTCCCAGGGCTCTCTTGGCAGAAAGTTTAGAGGTTTGTCTTCAGATGTATGTCAGTGCTTCAGCTGGATGGGAAAAGAAGGAAAAAAAGTATTATACTAATAAAAGCCTTCTGGTTTTCATTAAAATGCAGACCCTCTACACTGACTTTGTTTATGGGATTATCTGCAATAAATTTCTGAGTTGCTGGTTTTTTTTCTCAGCTACAAGTTCTAGTCTAGGAGGAAAATGGCAGGAGTATTACATTTCCTGCTAGGTGATTAGAAGAGGAAAGGGCTTAATTATTTTAGGTGTACTAAATTTTCTGATAATTTCTACTCTATGAAAATTTGAAATAGTTACATGTGATATTCATGAATACCTTTGTTTTTGTTTAGTCAGAACTCTGCTTCTGCTTTGTCATTTACAATGAAAAGGGCATTAGACTGATGAAATTGCTTTCTGGTATCATGGTTTTGTACATTTGTCTGTAGTATTACTGCTTTTTACATCTTTGAAGGAGAAGTTCAGTCTTACTGTGAGCTACAAAGCCTGAATTTTTCTTGGGCTTTACTGTGGAACTCTTGTGTCATCTTGGGCAAAGAAACTTAATTTTTGCCTCTTTTAGTTGGGTTGTAAAACTGGAATACACTTTGTCTGTTTTAATCAAATTGGTATTGTAACAATATTTGTGGAATACTTTAACATTCTTTAATGTTTAAGGGCACAATATTATAGTGTTTTAAAATGTTGAAAGTAGCCCTTACACTTTTATCCTGGTTTTGGATGGGATAGAGTTAATTTACTATTTAGTAGCCGGCACAGTTGCTGTGATTTGGATACTCACAAGTGCGAATCACTTCTCCTTGGCTGGTACACAGGAAATAGTACAACATGCTTTTTTTGTAGTTCCATATCAAGTAAAGGACATTTTTTTTCAGCATTGTGCATTGAAATGACATCCACTAGATTTGAGTTTGGAGTTATTTAAATACTAAAGAACTTCTGAAATATGACAGCAATTGCACTGGAGAGTTGAGAGGCAGCCTTAACTTTTGGCATGCTTGAGGTAACCAGATGTGAGTGCAGGTGATGAAGATGGGTGTGCCTTTTGGACCTCCATCTGCTTTGTAAATCCTTTGGAAAGAGAGCATTTGATTGTTGGATTCTTTCTCATGATGGATGCTCAATTCAAGTGGATGTGAAAACCTTTGTAAATTCTGAGTGGTAATTTGAGTGTGTTTTCTTTGAATGTGGGTTTGCTTCTTGTACACTTTATCTTTACTCCAGATACCTCATGTCTTTCAGAGAAGGTAAATGATATTTTACTTTTCTAATAATATCTTCAAATAAGCACTTGGTCTAGGGGATGGGGTTTTCTTGTGGCAGTGAGTGGGGCACATAATTGATATGTGTGAACCCAAGACAACACCTGTGCTGTGATGTGGTTGGCTGTCTCTATAGCGGGGGAATATTCTGGAAGAGGAAACTGTAATGCTTATAATGTTCAACACTTTCTTATCCTTATAAGAAATGGATAAATTGTTCCTCTTTCAGCTGTCTGTTATGGCATCTAATTGTCCTGCAATTTGTACCTCTATTTATGTGAAGTCAGTCACAATTAGAGGAATATTAAGGGTATTTGACAATTATAATGAATAGTTGGAGTGTGTTTTGTGTTTGCATTTATGTAGTACCCAGTACCATTAGTCATGTAGTGGCCTTGTGTTGTGCTGTGTTCTACACAAACTCGATATAAAGAGCAGCCCCGATCCAGTTAACTTTGAATTCCAGCAGGGTCTGGGTCATTTAGTGGTCATGCCAAATGAGATTTGTGCAAAACCCAGTATTGTTCAGCACGATGGGCAGTGGTCTCAACTGCAGCATCTGAACTGTTTCTTTTGGTAAGCCTTGTAGGGTGGGCCTTTGTCACGTTTGCAGGGAATGAGCACCCAAACAACCTAGGAGAATGCAGGAAATACTTGTTAAAATGTACGGGGGAGTGTTGGTCTCAAGTGAAGCAAACAATAATCCTTTGGTATAATGAGGTAATAAGCTGGAATCAGCCGGCAATGCCCTTGAAAGTGAGGTTAAGAAGCTAATGTTTGATGCGATAGAGAAGGATGCAAAGAGACAGGAAGAGATAATGCTTAAGAAACATGTGAGTGAAAGGATTTTTTTTTTTTCCTAAGAAAGGGAGTATTTGCAAACTAGCTCTACCTGTAGCTTGTAGTTGATGCATGGTATTATTTAAATCAGCAACAATTACTGATGTAATTTTCTTTAATTATGTAGTGGATCTCTTTTCAGCCATATAAGCTTTGACTGCTATGAACTGTGCTTTAGAAGAACAAGGATATGTACTTGAATTTATGAATAGTGAAAATTCTACTTTCAACGTATTTATAATTAATCTGTTTAATTAAAAGCTTTATCTCAATAACTGTGTGCTTTATTACCTGGGAAATTTGCTAACCAGTAGATTTGAGATCTGTGCAATATGGTCAAGGTGTTAAAATTTAATTTTTAGAGGAGGGGAAGGAAAAAGTGAACTTCTCTTGAAAAGTTCTTTGGCATGTTATATTACATTGATAAAAACAAGACTGGAATATCTGGTTAGGTCTCATGTCTAAGAAGATGGTATGTTTAAAGAGGAAAAATTAATTTCTTGAAAATAAGTAGTAACTTATCAGGAAAATCCAAATGCTTGGGATTTTTCTGCATCACCAGTAATGTAGGGGGAATGTAGACCGTGTAGTTCTATGCAACTTGAATAGAAGTGTCACCAAGTGGGGCAAGGTGAGAAGTTCTGTGAAGTATCCTGACTCTGCATGATACTCAAATATTTGCTCCTGTAGCAAGAGGTGTGGTGGTCTGATTAAGTTTTTAGGTTGAGACTGAGGAAACAGGGCTTGTGGGTTATTTGTTTTGGGTTGCTTTGTTTTGTAAAAGCTGTGAGGCCTTTTGTGTTATTTGTGCTGAAGTTTCGCAATCACATAAACTAGATCTTTTAACCTATCTCCGCAGGTTTGAGGCCCTGTTAATATTAAGATCTCTAATAACAAGGGTAACTTCTTTCTAAAATGGCTTTTTAAGAAACATTTTCACTTTGGTTGTGGTACTAGGGAGTATAATTATCATCTTTCCAGGAACAACATTGCAGTTCCTCCTGCACTAGCCTCACACTTCAGAGATACAAGTGGGATTCCCTGAATTCCAGCTTTATGTTCTGCGTTCCTGAGAGGGAAACAGTGTTGTAGCAGTAGTTAGCTGCGTACAACAAGGAGCTTTTAGTGGAAGAAACTCCGATTAGTGGATTGGAATCAGAGTTTTGTAAAAAGTAATAATAAAAAAATATAACAGCTTTATTTAGTATCAAAGAAGTGGTTTTATGGTTTTCTCATTATGTCATGTTTTATACAATATTTGAGGCTGTCAGAATTTCTTTAGTATTTCTTTGACAGTTCCTAAAGCATTGATTATTTACAGAGATTTATCACTTACTGGTTAATATTTTGCTATTTTAATTTGGTGCAGACTTAGTGAAATGAGTGCTTACTAAAGACATGAGTAGCAGTTCATGTTGAAGAATGAAATTGCAAATAATTAGGTTTTCCATATAGGACATAATGAATGTGGGGCGATAATGACATAGAATATAGGAAAGGTTACATCTTTAGGGGACAGAAAGACTCTGCCACTTCCAGGTCAACGTGTATTAAGGAGTGTTAAGTTTCACAGGATTCTGTGGTTAGAACTGGTTTTTGAAAGGAGAGTATGAGTACAAAGGTCTGGAGGTGTTCAAGGCCAGGCTGGATGAGGCTCTGAGTTACCTGATCTAGTGGGAGGTATCCCTGCCTATGGCAGGGAGTTTGCAACAAGGTGATCTTTGAGGTCCTCTCCAACCTAAGTCATTCTATGATTCTATATAGTGAATTTGTTGTAATTATTGTTCTGATTTGCAGTATTTGCTGCAGTTGAATTTTGAACTACATCTGCAGTATATTGTTGAACACTTTTTTACTGTTTTGCTCTTTATAATTTCTGATGTGGTAATACTGAAAAGTCATTAGGAAAGAAACCTACTAATTATTTACTACAGTAGCAGTTTTTCTATGGCTGTGATCACTGGAACAAGATGCATTCATGGAGTATAGAATTAATACAGTGCTTAAAATGCTGCTGTTAAATTGGTTTCCCACAGTGTTTCTTTATTAAGGCAGGAAGAATGTTCTCAGTATGTGCCTTTAGAGTAAACAGTGAAGTTATGTCAGTTGGGTAAGTGGTGCAAAAGAGGCTTAAAGAAGGAATTAAAAGGGAAGTAGTAGATGAACAAGAGTTGAAAAAAATTAGACTAGAAGAATAAAAAATGGTCCTGAGAAATTATGAGAGGGATAAAATGGCAAAGGTATTTCTGCTCAGTCACAGAATCACAAAATGGGTAAGGTTGGGAGGGACCACAGTGGGTCATCTGATCCAACCTCCTTGCTTGGCAGGGTCCTCCACTGCACAGGACTTCATCCAGATAGTTACGGAATATCTGCAGTGAGGGCGACTCTACAGCCTTTCTGGACAATCTGTTGCAGTGCTCTGTCATGCTCACAGTAAAGTTCTTTCTCATGTTCAGGTGGCACTTGCTGTGCATAAGTTTGTGCCCATTGCCTCTTGTCCTGTTGCTTGGCACCACTGGGAAGAGCCTGGTCCATCCTCTGACACCTCCCTTCAGACACTGACAGACATTGATGAGGTCCCCTCTTAGCTGTCTCTTCTCAGGGCTGAACAGGCCCAGCTCCCTCAGCCTTTCCTCATGAGATGCTCCAGTATCTTAATCATCTTTGTTGCCCTCCACCAGACCCACTCCAGGAGCTCCATGTCTCTCCCATACTCAGGAGCCCAGAGCTGGACACAGCACTGCAGATGGGCCTCACTGGGGCTGAGTAGAGGGGCAGGATCACCCCCCTTGACCTGGGGCAGTGCTCTTCCCAATGCAGCCCTGGATCCCATTGGCCTTCTCGGACATCAGGGCACTGCTGGCTCATGGACAGCTTGTTGTGCACCAGGACCCCCAGGTCCTTCTCCACAGTTACTTCCCAGCAGGTGAGTCCCAGCCTGTGCTGATGTTGGGGGTTAATCCTCCCCAGGTGCAGGACACTGCATTTGCCTTTGTTAAATTCAAATGGTTCTTCTCTTCCCTCCAGCCTGCTGAGATCCCTCTGAAGGGCTGCTCAGCCCTCTGGGGTATCAGCCACTCCTGACAGCTTTGTGTCCCTTCATGGAAGTCGTTGATGAATAAGTTAAAAATACTGGGCCCTATTTTGAACCTTGAGGTTCAGTCACAGATAAAGTACTGAGATTTGATGCTTGTTTATCTATACCTTTCAGATCTCCACTGTATTAGTGTGAATACCCTTCTATTTTTATTAGTTCGGGAAGGAAATAACTGAAGAAGGTAGGGTTCTGCTGAAGTACCTTTTAATTTCTGCATAGGCTGTTTGTTTGATTCGCAAAGAAATTGGCTCTCTAAACAGAAATTGATGTGGTCTGGTGTCCCTATTGCCAACATGACCCTGTTGTTCATGTTTGTTTCTAGCCTAAATATGAGTACTATTTGTCTTGTTTCAGAAGTATTTGCACTGATTATTCTATAAATTTGCTTGCTTTCAGTATTGAGCTCCTAGAGTGGTGCAGAATATATTTATGGAGCCCATTGTCTTTTTAATATGCTGGATTACAGAAACAGTATGAAAATGAGCTGTTTTGAGTTCAGGCTTTGTACATTTTTAGGAAAGAATGAGGAACCTAGCTGTGACAGTTTTAAAATGTGGGGGTTTTTTTCAGTACACTGGAGTTCATACTCAGCTTTTTGTGTATGCGGATTCAATGTCCAAATATGCTGTAATGAGGTTGGTTTACCTTTTTGAAAATGTAACTTTTGTAACAGAATGCAAATGCTTATGGTTACATCACTCATTTTGTGTCCTTTGTAATTTAAGGTATTTGGCAAGGAAAATTACCTTGCTGACCTGGAAGGGAAATAGTATATGTTTTTGTATGATTTGATTTACCAAAGAAAGTACATTTCTACTAGGAAGAAGTTTTATGAGTAATTTTAATGTTATTCTTACAATATAGGTTATGATTCTAAAGTCCATGGTGAAATACAGGAGAGTGTTTCTGAGAGAAACTGATACACAGCACAATTGTGTTACATTTTAATGTTATCGGAATCACAAAACCTTGAAAAATTCCACTGTTTTGAAGGTGCCAGTAATAACATCTGGTTTTAGTTTAAATTCTTTATTCAGTTATGTTAGTGTTTCTGTAAATTTTGCTTTAAAAACAATGAGTACAGTAGATTCTGTTGCAAATAGAGGATGAGGGGTAGGGCGGAAGGTGTTGATTTTGGTTTGGGTTTTTGGATTTGGGTGTTGTTTTGTTGTTGCTGGGGTTTTCTTGTGTGTATTTGTTTTCTGTCAGGGTATTAGCTGTATCTGAAATAATGTTCCAAAGAAGATAGGAAGGCTCTAATTTACTGCCATGTTAACTTCCTGTTAAGTGTATGGATCTGGTTTTATAATCAAGTTTGAGAAGTATTTGCTGTTGTTAGCAAGATATTTATGAAGGGCAAAAGATGTGGCTACTGTAGTCTTTCTCTTGAACACTAAAGTGTTCACAAGTGATACTGAAAAAGGGAAGTTCACTTTACAGGAGGACTTTTTACTCAAAAATCCCCTAGTCCATTTTGTTGACAAAAACAAACAGCACATGGCAAATCAGTTAACAGCCTTCCAGTTCTGTAGCTATTTGCGTAACTGGTCCCGTGATCTCTGGTCTGCTGAAGTATTGAACAGTGTCTGCTCCCTTTTAGCGGGGAGTGTGCTCAGAACAGTGTGTGATGATTAACTCTGTTAGTATTTGCAGCCCTTCCTACACCATAAAAGGCTAATGATTTAATTCAATCAAATTGAAGGGCCGATCAAAATACCTGTGTATAGGTATCTTATCTGAGTCACTTAGAAGAGCAAATATTTGTTGACGAGCTGTGTAGTGTAGTTGTATCTTTTGAATACCAGCAGCAATAAATGTAAGGTATATGCCTTCATCTTAAATCTGTGTGGTGGGAGCTGATAGTAGCACTAGGAAATACCTTCTTGTGTTCCAGTAGCATTCTCTGTAGCTTCCTACATACAAGAATAGAGAGTAATTGAAACAATTATCAGAGCTATGCTAAATAAGAACGTATTGTCTGGGTCTCTGTGCTTACAGCGGAGAGATTCATGTTACCAGGAGATCACTATATATTATTCCAGTACCAAGTTCTTGTAGGTTTATTGGTTATTATAATTTTGCCTATTGTGAGAAATTAACTAAAAGTTAGGACCAAGAGATGTTTGTTTTATTCTTGTGCTATAAGTTTTATGTTATGAGTTCATCCAATTGCTGTGTAGAAATAGTGCCATGAAATGTAGTTTTTTAAGGAACTGTTGACATGAATTTAATATTCTAAATAATGTGCACCTTCATTAAATACATAAGAGGAAAATTATAAGTAATATACCAGGGATATACCTTGCTCTCTGTGTGTTGAAATGGTGAAGTTCTACTGGTTCTACTGATACTCGGTTCTTGGATTCTATATAGATATTTTTATATTGTACTTGTCCCAATTGTCAGAATGATGAACAATATGATTCAGCCCGTACCAAGTAGGTTCCTTACTTTCTGATTATTCTATTGAGACAAAGCCTAAATATGCATCTTTTAAGTGTAAAACACACTGAATTCACTTGTCTGCCTGGAATTTGTGCATCATACTTGTTAAACAGTTTATAGTTTTTAAGTCAGTTTAAAGTGGTGTTCTATGGTCTACTTAATAGCTGAGCAGATAAATACAAGGAAGTGATATTTGGATGAGAGGGAAGTTGACACTCTCCCTTCTTTTTCGCCTGCCCCATCTGGCAAAAGTACTTCCTTGTTTTAAATTTGTATCAGGCATCCTGGCTTTTTGATGAGTTCAGAGCTATGATCCTGTTGTAGTTCTGAACTGTAGCATAGTCTATAGTCCAGCCTCTAAGTTATATGCAAACTAAGTTAATCTAAACATTACACTTAGTTCAGTAAAACCAGCCAAATAGTGCAGTGTAAGCAGTGTAAGCTGGGTTTCATGGTATTGCAGCTGGACATGTTGTAATACAACTGGTATAGAGTTGTGCATGCCCATGCAAAGCTGGTGGATCTTGTTTCTGAATTTGTGATGTAGGGCATCTGGGTGTTCTGTAATATTCCATGTGCAAACCCTTTATCTTTCCCCCATTGCCTCGCTTTGTGACATCGATACCACTCCCTTCTTGTCTTAAGCGTACTGTTCACTCCCTGTAGTGTACAGAGGAAAAAATGCAGTGCATACTCTGCTTGTTAGATGGTATGCCAGACTGGCCAGAGCAGCGATTTAACCCTTCACCGAAGAAGTTGTCAGTAGGTGAGATCCCTGTCATGTTTCTGTAAGTTTTTAAAAAACAGATCCTCCAGAATGCAAAAATAGCTTAAGTCACATGTGCAAGAACTGCGGAGTGTCAGGGTTGCTTGCTCAGTCTTTGGTGGATGCATTTTTAATAATATTGTGGAAGTATCTGTAATTGGTAGAGAGGCATTTAAAATTTTTAAAGTTTCAGTAGTTTCACCAAGAGTTCTTTAGTCATGCACTGAAACTTTCACCTTGTACATAGAGTGTCAAGTCATGTAATATTTTCTAACTGAAGAACTGAATGATTCTCTACACAATTTTTCAAAAGTAGAAGTCTTGCATCAGTGTCTTCCAAGCCAGATACTTTGTTCTTGCAGATATTCTGCAGGGTACCATTAATCATGCAGTAAGTGTGCTGGTTTTGCCCAGAACTTCTGCTTCACATGAGGCCTCACATGGCTATTGGTCATACAATGAATTCAGTATTCTGCTGGTTCATTGATATGTAGCCTCACCGCTTTATAATCTGTTATTCTAGTGTTGCTGGGAAGATAGGATTTTCTCCACCTATTTCTTATAATGAGCAACAGCATCTTTAAGCATTGCACAAACAGTAGTGGTGTATTTTTAGTGCAGTGTGTCGCACCGCACTTCGTTTAGGGTTGAACTCAGTCTTCCTGTCTCCTTTTTCAAGTGACATAACTAGGACTAAAATGTACTTACACTTCAGTCTGTTTATTAACAACATTCAGCCATTCCCAGAAGACTGAGGAAGTGTCTGTTTTCTGGCTTGGCAGAAATAAGATTCCTTGGTCTTCAGGGGAATGGACATAATTATATCCTTTGTATATACAAGGCAAGTGTACTGCTGTCCCTGTGTTAAGATGGCAACTATTTTAATCCAGTAATTCTTGAAAATACATGATTTGTGATCTGCAGTTGTCTTGGATAGAGATGTTTGAAAATGGTCTGTGTGTTAAAGTGGGAATTAAGTGTAAAGTAGAACTGCGTGAGAATGAAGTGTTTCAGAATTAAGCTTTAGTTCAAATGCAGTTAAGACTCAAGTATTCTAAAAATCTCTATTAAGAGCATATGTGAAAAAAAATCTGGTTAAGTTTCTTAAAAAAAAAAATTGTTCCCAAATAAAAGTTGAATGAGATTAAGGGGATGATTGAAAGCTCAGTGAGTGAATTCTGATCTGGTTTGCAAAGTAGGATTTTCTGGTCTGTATTTTATGTATGCTTGGGTTCTAGTGATACTTACTTCATATGAGTGTGTGTGTGTGTTTATATATTTCTCAAGTGGTGGTGATAAGGGAGTCCATTCTGATTGTTTGGGACACGGTATCTGGCCTCCTTACTGTCTTGTAGGTAAAGATGTTAAAGCTGATATGCACCCACAGTGAAGAACCTGTTCATTGACAAGCATTATGTGAAGAGGCTGTGATACGTAGCAGAGAGGAAGGATGCCTGTAACCGTGTTCTGGCTACTGCACATTGTATTGCTAGAACTTCCTGAGGAGGAAGAGATGATGTGTGCAGGAAATAGCCCTCCCTGCAGTCTGTGGCAGGCAATGAGTGGGGTCACCTGAGAGAAACAGAAAGCAGACCCAGAGGTACACCTGCAAAGAAGTTAAGTTTTCTTTACTTAAGTTGATGTCATAGCACAGTGAGGTAAATATACTCTTCTAGGTCTTAGGAATGTGACCATCCGTTAACTGAAGAATTCTGGAGAAGGTTCATTAACAGGACACATAGGAGTGGTTGTTGAGATACCCTCTGTGGCAGTGTGTTCCTTTCCTCTCTTGTCTTGACATTGGTGTTCAGTGTCGCAGTTGTGAGTTTGCTCTGCTGGTAGAAAACTACTGCTGTTAAAATCTGATGATTAGTCCAGTTGATCCATTCATGGCTTGGGTGAACTGGAGTACACAGCTGTAATCTCTAATGTTTTTCAGCTGATCTGCTAATCTCCAGAAGCAGAACTTGATCCTGTTGTAGTTATGGCTGCTCATTTCAAAAGCAGTCACAAATGTTTCCACTCATATTCTCTCTGTGGTAGATTCCTGCACTTTCCTGGAAAATAAATGTGTCACAGCGGTAAAGCTGTTAGATCTCAAACAAGACATTCCCTCCTGCCAGACCTGACTTTCATTTAGAGTTGCCAAAGCAGGTTCTTTGCTGCTGGTCTGAGGACATTTTTATAGAGAAAAATAGACTTTGTCTTTCTCTTCCTCAATTGCAGCTCTCCATTTTTAGCTTTGCTTTAGAAACCTGACTTGCTGTATACATTATCTTACAGCATGGCTGGATCTCCAGTGGTTCAGTACTCTTGAGTTTTTTGCTCACTTTATCATGCAAATGTTTCTGTAATCATAGAAATTGACTTTTTGAAATTAAAGTGGACAGTAATACTGCTTTTTAAGAACATATGCTAAAGCTTAACAGGCAGATAGAGTTTTCATACTATGTTGATGCTATGAATTTATTAATTAATTTACTATGCTATGAATTTATTAATTCTTTATTCCTCGGGGCAAATTAGTCGTTTGTCCAGCTAAAAGTGATTTTTTAAATTCCTGTTGTTTTCCTTTTGCATATTAAGCATTGCATTTCTAGAAGAGTCTCTCACTTAAATATTGTCAAGCTGCAACATAGTGTACTGTTAATACCAGTATCTTAATTTTTGCAAGCAAAGTAGCTGCATGACCTGAAGGTCAACCTACAAACTGTTTTCAGAAGTTCTTTTTAGAAATTACTTTCCTTTTCATGTCTCAAAAAGACTAGTAGATTTTATTAGTAGTATCCTGTACATATGCCTGTACAGTCTATAGTGAGTTTTCTTTTAATATGAAATTAAAATGTGAAGTAGTGTTTAATTTATGTATATGGACCTGTAATTTTTTTTCTCATCTTAATCTGAGTGCCTCTGCATTATTTCCAGTCTTGCTATGGCTTTTGATGTTGCTGCCCTGAACCTTCTAATTGATACTAATCTTTTAGTCTATTAAATGCTTAACCTGTACATTTGTTCACAGCCACATTTTTAACTGTAATACGTAGATTGTTTGCAGAGAGAAATGAGGTATAATTTGCAGATTACTCTGGAAGCTACAATCCAGAACTCACAGAAGGGAGAAAAGCAAAACACTTTCTTTTTTGTTCTTGATATAGAAACAGCTCTTTGTTAGTTTTTAGATGCAAAACTAACAGTGTTTTGAAAAGATAAAGTACTGTTCAGCTGGAAGCAGCTTTTGTCTGCCTGTTAGGAAGAAGCACATTACAGTTGCAAGGAAAAAAGAAAGACCAGACCAAATTGATAATTACAAAAACAAACAGGCAGGAATACAGAGCAATGATAATCAGTTCAGACAGTAAAATAAAAGAGCTATTCTCCTAAGAGAGAAAAGGAAGCAGGAATGCATAAAGATAGAGACAAAAGTAGAAACCAAAAACAGTTAGACAGTGAAGAGGTATCCACGAAGAGAAACTGAAATATATTGTCAGAAGTAGATTAGTGTAACATACTCTAATTAAAATATGATTTTATAATTAACTTGTCCTGAAGACAAATAGGGAAAGATATACTGTATTATACTGGTAACTTCTCATTAATATATTTATGTATGATTATGGTTCCCATAATTTTTAATGTAGTGCATCAGGTAGTTCTTTGTACAAACACTGCAAGGTTTGTTTTGTTTTTTTGAAATAAAGTAATTTACTTGTAGATGTCTCCAAGTAAAATGGTGAGTCATTTGAAGGCCTTGATCATTATCTAAAAAAAAACCAAAAAAACCAAAAAAAACCAAGCTGCATAATGTTTCATTTTGTAAGAGTTTTATAAAATATCAGTATGCTAAGTAGTCACTTTATAATGTTTTGTAATTTAAAATTTTTAACTTCTTGAATAGAGTTGGGTCTTTTTTTTTTTTTTTCTGCAGTGCTCCTCATGCAGGAAAAAAGGTCATTATGCAGAATTTAACCTATCATTTGAATTTATCCATAATTCAGGTTCATTTGATAAACCCTCATGAGCTTTAATTGAGTAAACAAGAACTGCTGAGATAGGTATTAAGTTATCTAATCACCCACATTTTCTCACTTGGCTTATTGTGGACTTGTAGTTGTGCAGTTAAGTAATTAATTGGATTTCATGAAGTGATAATAAAATACAACATTTATATTCACAAATATGTTGGAGCTTTTTTGATGTCAAGTGTCTTGAATTTTTTTTCCATGAACAAGGCCCAGTTCGTGCTGTTCCATGCTCTGAACACTGGCATAGTATATATTTCCTTATACCAGACTGCATAAGTGTTAAGAACTGAGAGAGCAAAATGCAGGATTGAGTTTTTAATCTCACACTCACTGACTTGGACGTCTAGACTGGCTCTGCAGCCTGGAGAACAAAGAATTTGAGAAAAAAACTTATCTTGAGCCAGTGCTTCAAAACTGCAAATAAGTTCAGTTGGGTAACTGCAGACTAAAATTGTGGTCAGATGAAAGTGTGGAAGTAATGATGTACAGTTGAGTCAATAGAGAATAAAGTGATCATATAATAATTAATGCAGGGTATCCTGAGTTAAAATAAAATGTTTTATTAAGTAGATATTGCAGATGTAATTAATTGAGATAGGTTACTTAAACTTGTAAGTCAATGTACTTCAATGTTTAATGTGATTCTTAAAACCTTCAACTGTATTGTCTGGAGGTCAGTGAAATGGGAGACTAATTTGAGAGCAATTCAATGTTCATGCAGTAAACTAGTTTACTTATAGTAAAGGAATAATTAAGTGAAACAGAAGGATTTTTCACAGCATGTGATACCACAGTCCTAGTTTTAGATGCAAGTAGATTTGCTTTCTGAAGTTCGTGAAAGCTGGGAACATTAAACCTTTAAATATCTCAGTCTTGTTTAATGCATTGTATTTGCAACTGCCACACTAGTCCAGTGTTTGGACTGGTAGCTTTAGGAAGACTAGATGTTTGGTATTTATGCTGTAGCATTCCCTCCATGCTCATCCCTCTGAAGAGATCTCCCATGTTTTTATTGGTTCTTGAGGCTTGTTTGGGGAAAAAAACAAGTGTCTGCAAGAGGAGGAGAGCAGGGAGAATGTTTTGTCTTGGGTGCATGTTTGATTCCGGTTGGCTCTTTGCTTTGATGCTTCAACTGCTATTGTGGTAAACCTTTCTGGTATCTGCAAACACATGATAAGTTTAGAACTTATCAAACCTGAAGTATTTGTAACATTAATCTGTGATTCCAGTAAATAATCTGGAAGTAGAATTTAGGGAGGTGACATTTGTTTTGGAATAGTCTGTATTGACCTACTACAAACTTCTTGTCAAGTGTCAGATTTGTTTGTTTGTAATGCAGAGACTTTGGACTACATTCCACTTTTGAGTAGGCAGTTTCTACTTAGGGCCACCATCCATTAGCTGACCTTAATTGCTTTAATAATAGTCAGCTGCAGTTTTAATAAAGTTTTTTACAAAAATTGTCTGCTCAGCTGCCAAGGGGTGTGGGCAGTTACTAGACACAACCAGTATATATTTGTTTGGAAATACTATTGAGAGCATACTTCATTATCAAGGTACAGATAGCCAGATACTGTACGATGTGATTTTTGGTTTTTTATCACCTTTTGCTGATCTCTAGTTGATGCAGTTTTCATATTTCTTATAAAGGAGCTAGCCAAATTAATAGAATGATATATTTAATTTTAAATTACAGGCTTAAATTTTATTGCAACTATTTGGTCCATTTTCTCATCTGTACAGTATTGCCTGATTTTTGATCTTTTTTTTTCCATTGAAGACATCACTTGTCTTGTATCTCAGTGCATTGGTTTGATTTCTTTGTAGCAGTCTGGAAGATTTGCTGCTTGTTTTCTGGTATGAAAAGGAAGCTTTTTGCTTAATTGAGGCCCAGAGCTCAATCATGTGTGCTCTTGGAGAGAGGTTGAAAGGACCATGAGTAAATTTGGGACTCACCTCTAGAAGCCTTTCTGAAAAGGCCATTAGTTTTTGTTTATTTGTTGATGTTGCCGTTATCTTTTGCTCATTCATCTGTGGCTTTGCAGAGCAGTGTAATGTGGTTCTTGTGACTGCAGACTTTCATTTGCTGGTTTCTTGTTTATACAGAATTTGAAAACTTGTGAACTTGTGGGATAATCTGCCAAAGCTGTCTTTGCACAGTACATACTGTATCTAGAATCAGATGAAGATGAGGAATTGTGGGCAAAGAAAGAGGTTTTTTCATGTGTTTAGTGATGAAGCACTTGTAGTCAAGTGTGATTGCTTGTCAAATGTCATTTTCATATTAGTAGCAGGTAATGAATGAAGTTTGACCAGTGGTGTCCTTTTTTGTTTCAACAAAATATTTGGAAAGCCGCCGTCTCTGGTTGCATGTTTGGAAACATAAGTAATGTGGTGTTCACTAATGCTAATGAAACCTTAGCAGCAAATGAGAGCTTTGTGGGCTAAAGAGCCTAAGTAGGACAGCAAAGGCTTTGTTCTGCTGTGTGCTGAAGGAAGTCAGTTCTTTTTAATGGTATTAGGTGTTGACTTTATGCCAAAAGCACCTTTTAGAAACTACTTTTGGATGCTAGGTTAATTTTGTAGGAGTAATTACACAGATGAGTGGAGTATAAAAAAGAAGGCTTCTTGGGCTTGATGTGTTTTTATGCATATTTGCAAGTGTGGTTTGACTCTACAGCATGGTAACTGTCTCCCTGTTCCCACACTCAAACAGTGCATGTACAGCTTCTCTGAAAACAGTAGCAGAAACATCACTTTATTTGACAAAGGATATTTCTGGTGGAAATGTCCAGTTGGCGTGAAGTGCACACATCAGAATAACATGAGATACAGGCTGTGGTTTCCCAAATACACTGAAATCTTGTCTTCAGTCCCTCTCCCATCTCTTGGCCGGTTCTGTGGTGAAACAGAGCGGGGTAAGTGGTTGTGATTTTGGTGGAGAGGGTGATGCAGACACTGGAGCAGAGGCTGCTGGTGGAACAGGATGGATGCTTTTGGTTGGCAGTGTTTGGGTGCCATTGGACTGAAGTGTTCAAGGCATTAATGGCCGTGCTTGTTAGTCTGGGGTGTAGGATATCCTGACCTGCAAGGCAGGATTGGAGAGCAACCTTAATTCTGTTATTTTTATTTTTGTTGGTTGTATATAGTTTTGTTGGCCTGATATCTCTACAAGTGAATGTGTTTTCCTTGAGTCTTAGGCCTTGCAGGATTTTATGGCCTTTTTTTGATTTTACTTTAGATCATCCTACTGCATGTTGAAATTGAACTTAAATTGCTAATGCTAAAACTCGACATCATTAGGTTCAGATGAGGTACTGAATCTGCAAGAGACAGCCTCTGATAAACACTCCTCACAGGTTTTTTTTGTGTAAGTTTAATTAAACTTTGAGCTTAATTGTTTTCTTAGCTTTTTTTTCTTTTTATTTTTTAAGTTTACTGTGGAGTGTATTTGGATTCAGCCTATACAGGACACCAACTTTGATGTTGCAGTTACTTGTCTTTGGATTTCTAAATAACTGCTAAGAAAAATTTATTTTAAATGCTATTGTAAGCTGAAAATACTTGATTTTTCCACTGTGGTAGATTTTTGTATCATAAAATGCAAGTATGTGTTAGACTAAAAATGTTTGCTAGGCTGTATTTTGTAGCTTTGTTTTCTCCTGCCTAATTCTTAACCCCCATATTTCCACTTGCTGTTTGAATTTTCACCTTGTCCTGATTAGTGTATCCTCCACCTGTTGATCAGTACAGAGTGCAGTGAAAGATTGGTTTTGAAGATGGTTTAATGTATTAAAAATTGCCCAACTCTTTATTTGGAAGCATAGTTTGTTTTTGACTGTTTCTCCTCTTTGTTTTGTGCCTTTACTTTGCTATAACTTTCTTAATTACTAAGGACAGGTTTGCTTTCTTTGGAATCTCTTGTTAGAGCTGTTCCTGAACTGCGTATATAGTTATGAATTAATAAAGGCTTTTGATATGCAGACTACACCCAATTTAGTCATGCAACTAAAATGTGTATTATTTTTCTTTCAGTGGGTAATCCTAAGAGTGAAAGTAATTTTTTGTATCCAGTGAAATTATAGTTGGGTTTCAAAACTGCCAAATATCTCTTCTGTGAGCAGTCTCTTATTTATCTAGTAGTGATCTTTGATTATGTCTGTTACCTTAGTGAAAAAAAGTCACTTATGAAAGAAAGGGTTTTGAGAGGAAAGAAAGACAGGTTTGCATTGTGAAAATGATCAAAGACTGCTTACAGCTTAACATGCAAGTATTTAGAGCTGTTTTTACAAAAAGAGGTAGATTTGTGCCTGCACATCAGAGGTAGATTGATGCCAGAACCTACTGTTCTGGTATATGGCTGATATATCTACATACACACATGACTGATTTATAACTTGAATGACTTCTATCCAAGTAGCAAGCATTCCTTCAGAGTGCAACTCATAAATAAATTATGTCATTTCTGGTGCTGCTTCTTAACTAATTCTGGGTAATTTTGTTTCCTTTTGCTTTTAAAGGATCAGTTTGATAACTTGGACAAGCATACACAGTGGGGCATTGACTTCTTGGAGAAATACGCAAAATTCGTAAAAGAAAGGATAGAAATTGAGCAGAACTATGCAAAACAACTCAGGTAAGTGTTTTTTTTTTCTTTGCAAAAGGATCTTAACAGTTACTTAAAATCACTATGTCAGATGATGAGCAAGTATGTAATGTCATTATTAATGACTGTTTTTCATTTACAGAGTGAATTAGATCACTAGTTGTTTTCATGACAGAGCAGTCCAAACTAGAAAATTATCGTAGGGTGTGCACTTACTTGCTTGTTTGTTTTTGCCTTCTTTTCTTCTACTCTTCTCTCCCACCCACCTTTCAGATCTTTGAACTAAAAAGATTTAAAACTTAAAATTAAAGATTCTAAACAAGGAACACCATAGTGATTTTTTTCATTATCAGCATGTTTGTTGTAAATTGCTTTATCTATATTTACATTTGTGTGTGTGTGTGTGCGCGCGCCTCTGCTACTAATTAATTTCTCATGTTGAATTGGCAAGAGCTACACTACATTGTGTTTAGAAATCTGATGGAAATAATAGAGTAGAACTTGAGAAAACAGTAGATCTTCTTGTCCTTAAAGTGTGCCCTTTCCATAGTGGGTCTTTTCCCTTTGGGTGAGACTGTAACCCAGCCACCCTTTGTCTTACCTCTGTTCTATAGCTGCCAAGTGAAACATCTTTTAGGTCCAGTAGGAATTTCCCTCCAGAGATCATACAAGGAGCGTAGCAACAATAAAACGGCAGCTTCAGAGTAAAGTTATTTCTTCAGAGTAAAGTAGGTTGATTTTTACCAAAAGGTGCACTCAGTGCTTGAAGAACAAAATTTAAAGTAAGAGGCTCCTGTGAACTTGGTCTTCACCATCATCTTTGGTGTCTTGAATTCCTTTGGGGATTCAGCTGGAGCTGCTACCTACCCTTGTCAGACTGAAACTGATAGCAGCTTCTCTCCTGTGGTTTCTTCCATCATCTCATCATTTGCAAAATAGATTGTCACCAGATAGAGAGCTGAGAAATCCTTCCTCATAAATACAATAATGAGGTTCACAGCTGAGGATATGGATGTTCTCTGTCTGGGCTGCTCATTTCCTTTTTGATTTCTTTATCAGTTTCTTTTCATCCAGTTGTGTATATTCACCTAACATAATACCCCATTGCTTTACTGAAGGAATTTTTTTCTTAAAAGGAAGAAAATAATTACCACTTTTCCAAAGCTGATGTCACAGAACTTGAGGAGGTAAAGGAAAGTTGGAAGCACGCACAGCACAGTTTGCGGCCCGGTTTTGATTTGTTCTCAATTGTCTGTTTAAAAATAGAAATGTGTTTTATTTCCACAGATCTATCGAGATCTTTTCCTTAAATAGTATTAACAAATGCCATTTTGCTTAATTGTATTTAAAGGTTCTCCCCAGCTAACAAGATGAGACACCAAATTATTACTTCAGGAATTGACTAAAAATAGGAAATTTTCTCTGTTCAGCATTTTAATCTGGGTAAAACTATTGATTTTTCTCGAAGTGTCTTTCAAAAACGAAAGAGTTTTGTCAAGTAGCCCTTCTGTCAGATGCCTGGCGTGGCTGTCTCTGTGCAGTAAGTATGACAGTTGTGGGAAGCACAGGCCTTGCTGCGCACACGATGTCCAGTGCATGCCCGCACTTCCTGCCTGCTGCCAGCGAGGCTCTGGGCAGCACACACATCAGAGGGTGACTGATTTCCTGCCAGTAGACAGTTCATGAAGCTACTCTTTGATATTCTTGTGTATGTACTCTTTGAGGGAGACTTGACTGTTTGGTAGTGAACTGTCTTGTGCTAACAGCTTGATTTCAGCCATCATTCCTCCTGAGGATGCTCAACATTTTTAACAATGTAAAATAGTTTTGAGGCCCAGGGGAGATTGAGATCAAGCAAAATTGTCACCTCCCGAAGAGGTAGCCATCCTGCAGCTTGCTCCTGGGAGCTTCTGAGAGGGAAGATCTTGTGGGTTGGACTGTAGTTCTGGTGAATTTGAATGTTGGCAGCACATGGCCTCTAAGATAGTTATTAATATCCCTAATGGGAATTTCTAGTGTATCACTGTTTTTTACTTTTGTAATGAAAAACAGTGTTGAATCTCTTAATTATTAACTTTATAACTGAGGTAAATTATGCCCCTATTTTGTACAGTATAAACAATACAGTGAGTGGTCACCTCTTAGTAGCTTTCAGTACTTGGATGGGAGACCAAGGAGAGCCAAGTTTAGTCAGGGAGATAAAGCTAGTGATGTATGGTGGTATTTTTTTCTGCCTTGGTTTCAGTGTGGTCCATGAACATTCTGTTGAGATCATTGATGGATCTTACTGTCATAGACTTAAACCAAAGGATAAAAAGTTTGAGTGAATTTTTCATAAGTTTTCATAAATTAGAGTCCGTCTCCTGGCAGAAATTCATGTTCACTTTGTGTATACCCTTGCATTTTGAAAACTTTATTTTTCTTTATACTGTCACAACTTAGTGATGAGACTTTCCCAGGTGGCAGCAGTCCTTCCAGGTCTACTAGGAGGTGGCAAGTGATGCATGTACAGCATATAAGGACCTGTTTGAGTGAACTCACTATATTCTTACTGTATGCAGTTGTTGCAGGTTATGGCTGCCAAGTAATTCCAGAAATGATAACTTGTCCAAATGTTGGTTTTAGGTTACAAGTCATTCCTTGATATTCTTCTCTAATACTGAAAAAATTATAAGAAAAATCGAAATCATTGAGGAATCCTCAGTTATCTGTGGAGGAAGAAACACCCTAGACAGCTTGTCTTGTCTTTGTCTGCAATATAATGTGTTCTGGAAAAAAAAAAAGCAAGTGTAATTTAATTTTGTTTGAGCTAACTCAAAGAAAAATCTTAAGTTTTGTGTAGGATAGATCTCAACTAATGTATTGTGTTACCCCAGGGTTTGCAAAAGTTATTACAGGCTGTTACTGAGTTAGTGGCATGTGAATTAGGACGAATGTATTGCAGTGTACATTGTACATTAACACATTTTATTTTAATGATATGATTATTTAATTTGTTTGTATTTTATAATTGGGCCAAACTAATGGGCTCTTGACTGAATTTATAAATTGGATTCTCACATGCTGTTTTTGATCAGCGTTGTTTCTTAAAAGGGGCGAGGTAAAGGTCTGTTTTCTTTACTTCCACATCATCACACACAAAACTGTTCTGGAGGTTCACTCCCTTTTTATCTTGTCTGAAGCATTATGACACTTGAGCAGACAGAGGAGTTCCACTTTCTGTGAAGTTAGGCAGTAATACAAGTTATACCTGCTGTTGTAGATGAAACTGCCATGTGGAATAAAATTTCTAATATGGTCAGCTTCTCTATTGTTAGTTTAAAGCAATAGCTGTGATTGTTCCTGAGCTGTTTGTTGCCCATTAAGATTGTGCCTTGTGATCTCTGGAGATGTTTAGTTACTCTGAACAAATCTATTTTTCATGTTCCTTCTGCATACAATTGTGTATAAGTGATGTTTTTCGAAATACAATATTGATATATGCATATGTCTAGTCAAATTGAGACATTTTTCTATGCATAATCATGGAAACATTATTGAAAATGGGTGTAAGCTCAAGTGTAAAGTTGGGGACATAGATTATCACCACATGTGATCATTTCTCAAATCTCTCTTCCTTTGACTGGAGCTGAGATTTTACACTGTTCATTACTATTCAAACACAGTTGTGGCAGGTTTTTTGTAGTCATGTTTCCATAAACTTCAACATATGATTTCTTAATGGTTCCAAAGATATTCAGCTTTGTAAGCTCAAATTCCAGGTTACAAGTTTTTAAGATTTATGGCTTCAGATAAAACATTTTCTGATGAGATATTACTAAATACAGTTAATTGTAATTGTTTTCACCCAGTCCATAATGCTGATGTGCAGTCACGGAAGACATCAGAATTGTATTGGAACGATTACTTTATATATAAACATGAAATGCCTATAAGTACTATAGTGCAATTTTAGCTGCTTATAAAAATAAAAAAAAAGTTTGTTACCAGGATCATTGGTAATATGATATAGAGGCTCTAGTGGTTTAGTATAAGCAGACTGTAGTACCTGAGCTGCTACCTTAACAGAAATTATACCATATTGATGCTGCTGCTTCTGTTCTTTGTCTTCTATTTTAATTGACTGAAGAAAACTTAGTTTTGAGTTGATAAACACAATTTTTTCATGTTTGTAAAATTTTGTGTAGGTGTTCTGTGTACATGATTTTAAGTAATTTTTATCAACAGGAATGATTTTTGAAACTTCTGCCCACATGACTGAGGTGGTACTTCTCTTAAAAATCACCTTCCTATCTCACTGGTGTTGACCTGAGACCAGTTTATACCAAGAAGTGAGGTTAATAAAGTTACAGGAGCAGCACAATTGGATGTGGTTAGTCCTGTATGAAATCTGCTTCCAGATGGCTCTAAGATAGAGTGTGATAGAAGTCATCAAAATTGTACTTTGAAAGAGGATTAAAGTGCCATCAGCTGCACTTCTCTGAGGAAGAAAATAAATTAATTTTGTAGATTTGATTCTGTTCTGATGGACAGTGATTACTTACACAGTCTTCTTACAAACTAGTCCAGATTAATATTGGAATTCTGAGAATTAGGCATGGATTTAGATTAAAATGTTAGAGAATGTTTTGCCCCCTTAAAAGTGTCAGCTGACTCCTCTTTGAAATAATGTTTCACTCTTCAGATCCACGCTCCTAGTAGCTGCTTGTCAACCTGTGCTTTTTCAAAGATTTAAATTTAATGTCTCTTGTTTTTATTAGGTGTTGGTATTCACTTCTTGGAAAAACCCATTTATGCTTAGTTGCTCACATGAACACTGTTTTTTTTTTGATCTTTAAAATCTGCATTTGCTTGTCCTTTTGTATTTATTGCCTTTGATTACTGTACCTTGTGCTGTTAAATCCTGATCACGGTGTCTCAAAAATGTATGTTCCTTCATCCAAAGGGTAGATAGGACTGACTAATGAAACTCACTTTTATTAGGTGAAAGGATTATACAATATTTTTCTCCTTCTAGAAATAGTAAACAGTTGCATTAAAGAATGAAACCAGAACAGAAACCAGCATGCTAATAAATAATCTATTTCTGACTCTTCCACCATTTTAAACCGTATAGCTTTTAGTAAGTAATTTTTTTTTCATTTTTAACAACTCTGAAAATCTTCCCTTGAAAAGGCTCATGCATGGTTGCTTAGCTACAGCATTGTATGTGTGTTATGCATTTCACCTTCTGAATAATAATAAGGTGGATTTTAGGAATTTCCTATTCATTAATAAGCACTCAGGAGCAAAGCAGAAATGTAAAGGAAAATGGAACATAGGAAAGTTTCTTAGTGCATATTACTATCTTTTTCTATTACTTGTGTTTATGCATTTTCCTATCAAAATGTCTGCATTTAGTCCCTACCAAGCAGAATGTTACAACAGGCAGTGGATTCTGGGGACAGCAAGAAGAGATTCTTGCTTGAATTGCAGTAAGGAGGTTACTATAAAATGTGTAGATAATTTTAAAAACTCAGTGTTTATTCTGTTTCTTAGTACATATTGATATAAAAAGGACCTGAATTTCTTATCATAGTGTCTTTTTTTTTTTTGTTGTAGTCTCAGAGGGTATAGAAACAGATGAAAGATCCAAGCTTGCTATTTTCACACTAACTCCTTGCTTGTATTTTGGTATAGATTTTGTGACTAGACATAGTCTCACTACATGGGTTCTTGTACGGTAGAGATGACTTCCAGATAAATGGATTTGAGAAATTCAGGTTATTTTAGATGAAAGTGGAATGAACACTCCTGTTTTAGTGATAAAGTAGTTCATAATTGTAACAACTGAAGTTAGAGAGGCAGTGGGATAAGATACACAACATGCATACAACATTTTTTTCTCCTAGAATCTTCTCTTAACTTGTCCATTGCTTTTTTTTCCTACAGTCTATGATAAGCAGATTCTTTCATATCAGAGTTCTCAAAAATTGGACTGGTGATACTGTGTTAAGTGCTGGTCATTTGGATTGTCTTCTAGAGATTTGCTTGGTGTCTAAAATCCTGATAATTGCAATGGTGGTGGTAGGGCAAACTTTAAAATCTTTTCCTTGAAAAGAGATATTGCCTCTTTTCTTCTGGACATGTCCTTATGGAAGATTTGGAAATACTGTGGTTAAAATATTTGACATGAATCTCTACTCAAAGCTGAATTCAGGCATGGAGTTTTGTGGCCATGGCACAGCATCCAGTGTGCACTGTCTGTGTTACACAGTGATCAGACATTGGCCTTGTTCTGTCTGCTGCCTTCCTCTGCATGCGTGAAAAGGATGTTAAGTAAAGAACTCTTCATTTTGTGTCTAGTCACTGCAATAGAAGTTTTAAAATATTTACATACCGTTTTAGGTCAAAGTGACTTAAAACTTTGATAATACCATAGATTTCTGCCTTGTGTTATCTGAAGGACCCTTATAGGTTGACAAAGGGAATAGGTTCACAGAACATTAAACAGAAATAATTTGTTCATGCAGTTTTCTATGTGTGTCTTCTCAAAAGAGACTAACATAGCGTCTGTTTTTCATTTTTCCTTAATAGAAATCTGGTTAAGAAGTACTGTCCTAAACGTTCACCAAAAGATGAGGAACCCAGGTAAAAATGTGCATTTCAAGTTCTATGTGTAAAAAGTGAGAAATAACAGTATACACTGTCCTTCTGTGGATTTCTTTTAAAGATAAAGTATTTAATTGGCTCAGACAACAAAAGAATTGTGCTTGGCTTCTTACAGTTCTGCTCTAATTCTTAGGCATGAAACCTTTTTTTACTCCTATTAGCATTTTAACGTAGTAAACACGGCAGGTTGTACTTGCTCCCTTCTAAATTAATCTTTAGATAGCAGAAAATATAAAAATAGAAAATTTTGAAAGCAGGAGTTTAGCTTGCTATGTGCAGTCTAGTATTTTTTTTAAGAACAGCAATTGTGTGTCTTTAGGCTTTCTTTTTTTGCTTAGTTTAATAGAGTTTTTCGGTGCATTTTTGTGTCAGTACAAATGTAGCTATGCATCTCTATACTGGGACTTGAGTGTACACAAAATTGTCATGTTTTGGGCAAGAAGAGCTCTTAAAATGCTGACTTGCTTTGACTCCAGAGACAAAATAAGCTAATATCTAATGTTGGAGGAACAGTTTGTGCTAAACAACTTTATCAGAAACGTTTTTGTTTTGCTGTCCATGTCCATAGCCAATTTTTAAATTTATTTGAAAAAGCACATACTTTTTTTTACTTTAGGGGTAAGTCTTAGGAAATAAAAAAAGTGGATGAGTTTCAGGTTGCAGCCAGAGCACGTGCTGTGCAGAGTGCCTGAGAATTCACAGTAAGATTTTCTCTAGCTCTTTTAATTATGTAAAGATCCTGGGTCACAAGGAATAGGCTTTGCCGTGCTAGAGTGACATTTGAAATTCCCGAAAGCCAAGCCTATGGAGATGGCAGTATTCCACAGTTATAAGAGAGAAAGGTGTATATTTTAATGTGGTGCCTGTTTTTTTTTTTTCCTTTCTTCCCTTCCACACACACTTTCTACCCTTTGCCCCTCCTCTTCCCCCCTTTTTAGTGCCAGCCATAGTGGCACCTTACTTCCAGCCAAGAGGTGGGCAGGCAAACAGGCAGCTGTCTCCAGAGCTGATAGCAAACTTGTTCTGTAGAACATCCATCGGGATGCATAGGAGTGCTATGATTGGCACGTTCCACCCTCAAGACCACCAAGCACATCATCTCTGCAGCAAGCTCAGCCTCCCAGCCTAGGGACGTACGTATCCGTCCCCAAGCTCAGGCCTCTCCCTTGGCAGCTTAGGAGTGCCACTATGCTACAGGGCTTTCCAGGTAGTGTTCTTCTTCTTTCTTTTCCATCCACAAAACCCCATGTTCTTATAAAATGTGTTTGAAGAGACATTGCAACATACAGTACATGCTAGGCTTAACGTAGGCTTTCCCAGCTTGTATTTCTACTATAATTCAATTAGCATTAAGATAAGGTTTATTGTAAAATGTGTATGATTTTTTAAAAAATTTAATCAGGAGTACCGACTATACTAAAAGAAGTAGTACATTTTGAAAAAGCTGTCTAACTTTTTGTGAATGTTTGTTTGTGTGTGTGTGCTTTCTGTCAGGTTTACTTCGTGTATTGCCTTTTTTAACATCCTCAATGAGCTGAATGACTATGCAGGACAACGAGAAGTAGTTGCAGAAGAAATGGGACACAGAGTGTACGGAGAATTGATGAGATATTCTCATGATCTAAAAACTGAGAGAAAAATGGTAATTTCTATTTTTTAATTTGATAATAGGATATAAAAATGTATGTCTCTTAATTAATTGTTGTATTTGCTTACCTGGTTTAATGAACGTGGCAATACATAGGTTTTGCAGTACATTTAAAGTTCTTCTATATGTTCATGTACTGTTTTACTACAGTTATTAAACCTAAAAATTAACATCTTGGCTAGATAGTGCTTGCTAGTAACCTTTTTTTTGCCAGTGTACTTTTCATCTGTGATACTATTCTTTTATGTTTAGTAACGTCTTCCAAAGAGTACCAATGGCTTGTGGGAGATACTGCACATCACAGGCTGTCAAGTAGTGCAGGGACTAACAGTACAAAAAAGAGAGGCAAATTAAACTTACTTGTGGTGTTTTTAGCATCTTCAGGAAGGGCGAAAGGCTCAGCAGTATCTGGACATGTGCTGGAAACAAATGGATAATGTGAGTTTGTGTTTTATTCCTGTTGAACTTAAATAAGATATACAGTCTGTAAGTGGAACTGTTTTCATCTCTCTTGCTTAGGTTTTAATGTTTAGCTTTTTTACTTAATGGCCCAGTAACTGAATGAGATCCAAAATACAGTTCAATGTATTTATAGTTCCTTGGTTTAAAAAAAAGTCTCCTGTAAACAGCTTCTGTGTGTATGTTTGAGTGAAGCCTTGACTTTCATCCAGCATAACCAGCATAAAGGAATCTGGTTTTAACACGGGTACAGACTCTGGTTGCTTCTCCTTGGGCTACTAAAAATGACAGTTGATTTATATGAAGATGAAGTCTCAAGTCACTGAATTTGACTGAGTTTGAGGGCTTAGTTACATGAGGTATGTTCAAGAATACCTCTACAGACTATTGTACTTTCAGGAGGTAGAATTACTGTTTAACAGAGAAATACAGGAAGTTAATGTCTCTAGGACAGATTACAAGCTTCCTTTTCTTGAAATAGGTGCTTTTGAAGATAAGAAAATATAAAATTCAACCAAGTCTGTTGAAGATACATTCTGATATTCTGGTTTTGTGTCTTAAAAATTTATTATGTCTTTGATCCAGATTACTGAGAAGCAGTACTGGAGAGGTGAATTTCTGTTTTGTTGTCGTGGTCCCAGATGAGCAGGGTCTTGCTTCCTTGTCATGTCAAAGAGTTCAGTTCATCATCAGAGGAGCAGAATAGAAGCAGATGTGGCAGTTTTTGATGTTGTTGCTCTTCACCAAGATAATTCCAGAGTTCAGCTCAGTGTTTTGTTGTGTGCATGGTACCTGAGTGCAAAGTCAGTCTTTTGAATGCATTTGGATGCCTTTAAGGGACACACTAATGTCAGTTGCCTGACTTTGCTTAGAAGCAGGAGCTCACAGTCTCAGTTGTACTTTGTCTCTAGAGATGTTAACTTCAGGAGCTGCCACAGTTTTTCCTACCAGCTGTTGTTTTGACTGTAGCTGCATATATGGAACATCCAATACACTGAATATTGCTGTCTGTGCTACCTACAGCTGTGCATTTGATATGAATACTGATTATGATTGTAGTGTAGATAGATCCTTCAGACTACCTTCAAAATAATTCGGTTGAATTTACTCCATTAAAATTGATCACTGAAAAAGTAACTTGAAAATTTTGTTTACACAGGTCCAGGCTTAAGTTTTCTGCCCCACAACTTTTATTTAGTTTATTGAAGTCAGGCTAGAAATTAGACTTGTCTATTTATAATAAACTGTGGATCTTTGTAGTGCATTATTTTATATTTTGATTATCTGACACTTTGTAACATGCTTGCAGTTGTTTCCTTGATACTTAGGGAAATAAGCTTTAAATAGAAAAGTTGAAATTTTTTTAGACCTAGTTGCTGTGATAACAATGTGCTTATTTAAGGATACTTAGTGAATTTAAGATACTTAAATGAAAGTTTTGATATTTAGAATTCAGAATTAATGTATGAAACCAAATGGGAATAGTGGCTGTTGAAGCAGTAGGTTTGTGTCTTTTGTAGAGCAAAAAGAAATTTGAGAGAGAATGCAGAGAGGCAGAGAAGGCGCAGCAAAGTTATGAACGACTGGACAATGACACTAATGCAACAAAGGCTGATGTTGAGAAGGTAAGGGCAGTGGCTTTTCTTTATTATAAATATTCATTTGCAGTACTGGAACAACATTCATTGAATGTGTAAAATTGTGTCTAAAACATGCTTACTTATTAGGCGCAAATCAAAGGTACAGTAAAATGTAAGCCAGCACAGGAAGGGAAGTGTGCTTCAGAGTCAGAGTGGTTTGGGTTGGAAGGGACCTTGAAGACTCCCCTGCCCTGGGCAGGGACACCTTCTGCTAGACCAGCTTGCTCAAAGCCCCATGCAACCTGGCCTTGAACACTGCCAGGGATGGGCCATCCACAGCTTCTCTGGGCAGCCTGTTCCAATGCCTCACCCCTCTCATATGAAGAAGTTTTTCCTAATTGCTAATTTAAATCTGCCCTCTATGAGTTTAAAGCCATTCCCCCATGTCCTATCTCTACATGCCCTTGTAAAAAGTCCCTCTCCATCTCTCTTGTAGACACCCTTTAGGTACTAAAAGGAGCTCCAAGGTGTCTCCAAAGCTTTCTCTTCTCCAGGCTGAGAATCCTTAATTCTTTCAGCCTTTCTTCATAGGAGAGATGCTCCAGCCCTCTGATCTTTTCTGTGTGCTCCTCTGGACTCTTCCCAGCAGGTGCATGTCCTTCCTGTGCTGGGGGCACTCCAGGTGGCTCTCAGGAGAGCTGAGCAGAGGGGCAGAGTCACCTCCCTTGACCTGGCCACGCTGCTTTGGGTGCAGCCCAAGACAGGGATGGCTTTCTGGGCTGTGAGTGCACATTGCAAGAACCCCCAGGTCCTTCTCAGGGCTGCCCTCGAGCCATTCTCTGCCCAGCCTGTGTTCTGCCTGCCATCACCCCAGCTCACGTGCAGAACCTTGCACTTGGCCTGTTGAACTTCATGGCAATCCCTCTGGATGGCCATGATGACTGTCTTCCTTTAATAGGCAGCTTTCTGGTATTTGGTATCTTGTGGTTTATATGTTCAGTCACTTCTGTGGTTTTCAGGATATGCATTTAAGCAGTATGGCTCAGGGAGCTAAAATGATCGCTGCTTTCTCTGCATAAAACAAATGAAGTTTGTGGAGTGTCAGTCTCACATTCTTTTTATTTCAGTTCTAAGGCTGTCAGTTTTGATGACTGGTGACTAGTGTTTTTGCATAGTTGATAAAATAAAATAATGCTGTGTGTCACTGAAAAGCACAAGACATGTTTAACCTGATAACATTTTCCTACCAGGCTAAGCAACAGTTAAACCTGCGCACACATATGGCTGATGAAAACAAAAATGAATATGCTGCACAACTACAGAATTTTAATGGGGAACAGCACAAACACTACTACATTGTCATTCCTCAGATTTATAAGGTAAAATAATTAACAAATAAAGTATGTCTGGCCTTTTTCTAAAGGAGAAGAGACTTTAAAATTAAAAAGTCTATTTTTTGGATGTTAGTGCATAATTTAATCAAAAAATTACCATAATCTTGAAACAACTTGTTTTTTTTTCATGAGACTGCTTACCGTACTTATGCTTAGACTTCTAACAAAAATGCTTGGTTGCATTTTTGGTAAGATTTTATACTTTATAGACTCTTTGTTTAAATATTGCTGAAGGGATCTGGCAGAATAAACATTTGAGACATCTGGATGACAGCAAGTATTTAAAACAGTCATTCTAATGAGGTTGGATCACTAGTTCCCATGATGTGTGTGTGTGTGAATGCTCTGCCACTGGCAGAGGTGAAGGGAAGCACAGAGCTGATGGTGGCTGTGGTTTAATGGATCTCATGCACAGCTGTAGAATGGGTGCATTGGAAGCAGAAGTAGCAGCTCCCATTTAATCCTTGCTTCATCAATGTTACCAGTAATACACAGATCTCTCTAAATCAGTAAAAAAGTTAAAGATCAATACTATGCATCTAAAGCGGGGCTTTCTTGAGATACTTTATGTAACTGTTAAGATATTTTTTTAACCTTCTGTCAGAAACAGAGGCTTGGCAAAACTAGTTTAAAGTAGTTGGGGGGCATCAGGTGGGGAGAGTTCAGAAGTATGTTGGCATGTACCTTCAGCCATTTGGGAAATACGTGTGGGAACTGATACTGAGACAGGGAGTGAGGAAAGGGAAATACTGGCTTTATTTGAAAGTGTACCAACTTCAGTATCCTCGATGTTTTCCAGAAGCACATATTTTTTTTTAGAAAATCCTTATTAGAAGGTCTGGGATTCACAGGAGAAAATTGCCTTGGCTTATTAAAGAGTTTTCTAATATTTTAACTGTTAAGCAGCACTACAGTAGGTCTGACATTAACACACTGATCCAAGAATTGCAATCAGCTCCCAGGAGAAACAGGTTGATATTTTTGTAGCTTGGACCAGACTTTTGCCTTACTGCCTTTATTTCTCTAGGGTTAAAATCCATTATTATTGTAAAATACTACTTATATTTTTTGAGCTCTACAGTAAGAGCAGAAAGGCCTAGTGCTACTTCATAGCAAGTATTTGGTAACATTCTGTGGGCAAACCTTGGGAGAGGGATTTAGCATGCCTAGGTGGTTTTGTTTTGGAGAGATGAAATTGAATACTGTTTGAGACATCTGCCTTAGTGTAGATACAGGAAAGATCCAACTTCTTATCCAGTTTTTGACAACCTATTGGTAAATGTGCTATTGATTTTTGGTTTTGTTTGGGTTTTTTTTCCACCTTCAATTAGGTGAAAGGTCCAGGGCTGTTATCTGAATAATATTTCTTTTTAATTTATTCTTTTCTTTCTGTTCCACTAAACTTACTGCAAATCTTATGTAACGGTATTCTTTTCTTTGTTTTCTTGCACACTTCTAAAGGAAATCAGAGTGTCTAAACTGCAGATAGTTTTAATTTTTCTTATTTTTCCTGGTTTTTTTGATAATTAGTATTTCTTGAAAGTTGTAAAAATAAGAGCAAAATGGAGATATTTCTCACCAGAGAGAAATTACTTGCAACTAGTAGGAGAGAGTGAGGAGATGGAGAAATCAGTAAAATCTCTTCACTGTGATTTTCATTTTTGCATGAAACAAATACCTTAAATGAAACAGTTCCCTGTAAACACTGTACATGTGCTTTATAAAAGAAGAAGGAAAAGAAAGTCCAGTCCTATATATCATTTCTAGAAATCCAAGAGCATAAACTCTTCCTAACTATTGTTCTGAGCATCTTAAGACTGTCTGAAAGGACTTTTTAAGTTCTGTTCTGTTAAGCAAATAAAAGTGCTGGGAAAGCACAGAACTGCATATGTCAGGATCAAGGGGGGAAAATCTGCAAATTAAAGCTTTATTTTATCTTTCTTTGCACTTGCAGCAACTTCAAGAAATGGATGAAAGAAGGACTATCAAACTTAGTGAATGTTACAAAGGCTTTGCTGACTCTGAGCGCAAGGTTATTCCAATTATCTCTAAATGCTTAGAAGGGATGATCCTTGCAGCAAAATCAGTTGATGAACACAGAGTAAGTAGAACTGAGTAACTTTTTAAATGTGTGTGAGCAGTTCAGCTGATACAGAAATTGGGGAGAGGGGAAAGACTGACTCTGTACATTTATATTTCTGTTGTCAAATATTTGCTTGAAAAGTGTTGTGACTTTAATTTTAGCTGAAGTGATCACTTCTGCTTTTGTTGTCTGCTCTCTTACTGCTTTATTGATTTCATATGATCTTTCTCACTGGATGTGCTTTTGGACACATTGTTTTGGTTATACTGAAATATCCTGGAATACCAGCCTTGTTGGTATTTTCTCCTGTAGGTGGTATTAAATCATATAAAGGGTATTCAGTTAGAAAGTATTGTTCCATGCCCTGTTGGATTGCAGCTATTGGCACTTCTTTCTGATACCTTGTAATACAGGTTCTTTCCTATTATATCCTTTCCTATTACGTTCCTGTTGTATCTTACTACATCTAGTTTCTTAGTTCTATCTTCATGTCAGTGCCAATGTTGAAAGATAAAAAGGTAGAAAGTAGTTTGGCCCGAAAGCATGTCCTGTTTTAAATTTGTGATAACCCTCAGGAAGTATTTGCTGGATTCTGAAGGGCAGAGTCTGCTTTGCTATACACTCATGAACAGTGCTGTTACCTTACCTTGCTCTATCCCAAAGCATGTGTTTTGAGCTTGCTCTTGCTTTCCCATCTGTGCATCTCTGCAATCAAACGAAAAATTTGTCTCCCTGTTTTTTCTCTCTCTGGTTCTTGATGGGTTTGCTTTTTAAACTCCTTAATGTCCTATGTTTAGGACTCTCAACTAGTGATAGACTGCTTCAAATCTGGTTTTGAACCTCCTGGAGATTTTCCATTTGAAGACTACAGTCAGAATATTTACAGAACTATCTCAGATGGCACCATCAGTACACCAAAGCAAGAAGGAATGAGAATTGATACAAAAACTACAGTTGGCAAGGCTAAAGGAAAGCTGTGGCTATTTGGAAAGAAACCAAAGGTAACAATTAAGAAATTACTATTTGGAAAATTAAAATGTGAACATCTAGAGTGCATGGAAGCAGCAATTTATTCATTTTTAAGAAAAGCTTCACCTTGTCTGCTGATGTCTCTTAAAGTATGTGTAAGGAGATCTGAAGGTTTGAGTAGGATTGGATACTTACTGTGTTAAAAATCAAGTTTTCACTGGGGAAGTTTTTCAGTTTTTGTTGTAGTGATTTGTGTCTGGGAACATTTTTACTAGTTATTTGATAAAAGTAACTTCCCATTAATGGAATGTTTCTAAGATTCTGTAAAGACCTTCTGCAATTGCATAGGAAAGGTGTGAATTGTGAATGTAAAAATAAGGGGAGAGGGAGTATGCTTTGGAATTGGGCAGACTTCAGATCTGTCTGTTGTCACCAAAAAAGCAACCCCCTTCTAGATGTCCCATTTCTATATAGAACTGTTATATACATTTTTATTATACCTGGTGCTAGTTTTGAAAACTCCTGATATTTCTCTGAACACATTAAAGTTTATAATACCTCATTGACAAAACATACTGTAGAAGCTCCATAAAGGTAGATGTCCTAGAAAAAATACTACTATGAAATAGGTAAAAATATTCCTATGCTCAAGAAAAAGTTAAAAGCATAGAAATGACTCCTTTGTTGTCTTAGGAGTTACAATTAACACTTTCTGTGCAAGATGCCTTCATGGATCAACAAAAAAGACTGTTAAATACATGCATTAGCTATATAAATGAATAATGGAGCATATACATATTTAAATTTTATGCTATATCTTTATTTAGTATTGGAGCATATCAGTGAGACATTTTAATGATTCCCACAAATTTCTATGAGGTTATTTTAATGCTCCAAGCCAGTTTCTGTCATTTATTACGGGAAACTACTCTTAGAGCTTCTTAATGGTAGGACTTATTTTCCACTTGATAGTATTCTGAGAAAGCAGATCTTTACAGAAAGGCAGGATACAGCTGATTCTTCACTATGTTATGTAACTCCATCTGTGTGTTAAAGTGAAAACTGATGGTTTACTTTTCATGCAATGTAATCAATGATTGGTAATAGTTCAAATGCATTAATATATGAGCATATTTATTGCATTGGACTGCAGAGGTGGGTGAGATTCAGACTGTTTTGAAATTAGATCACAATTGTCAGTTTGACCACAAGACATCTTTCAGAGAGTCTGGAGAGTATGTAAATGTACCCTGGTTTTCAGTCTGGACCTTGGCATTTACTGTAGTTATAAGAAATCCTGCAGTGTGATGACAGCTGACACAAGCTGACAAGATGTGCCCTACTCTTTCTTCTCCCCAGTGCATTCACTTTGTAGCATTCAGGGAGTCAGCCTTACTGTTTTCTCTATGGAATCACAGGTACACATGGGTGTGTCCATACTACGTGCATCTCTTCCTTAAGGATGTGGACAAAATGAAAGATTTTGTCTCTTTTTTTTGCCTGTTTCTGGGGAGGATGAAGGAGCACTCTACAAAACAGCAACTGGGAGCAAAATACTAACTGGAAGATACATATTTAATTCCAAAACCACAGAGTTTAAAATATATTCTTAAATTATCTATTATAAAATCAGCTGATTTACTGCAGCTGGGGTATTCATGGTGGCCTTTGGGCCTTCATTTAGCTGAAACTATGGCTGGTCTTGACTTCCAAATATTCATTTACCTGTTTTTGATGTTGTCAAAAACATAAAAATCTTTTGTAAAGGGAATGAGCTGTGCAACAGTGGAAAAATAGTACAAGAAAATCGAACTGGGAAAAAATAGCAGAGATATGAGAGACAAAAAATGAGAGAAACAATTTGCAAAAAGGGGAGGAAGTTCTAGTTTTGATACTAACAATGCTACACAGCCATTGTGGCAGTCCAGCTTGTCTGCAGAGATGGAGAATCCTTTTTGTTTTAGTCAGTCTCCCTAGATGTACCAAATATCTCAGTTTTGGCTAACCTGGTAGGGTGCCTCAGTATGTAGGAGGAAGTAGTGAGCAGGAATGTTTGAGCTTCCAGAATGACTGTAACTAAATTGGCAGTAGCAGAACTTTGTTTTAAGAAAAGAGAGAGGGGACTTCGGGATCTTGTTAGGATCTTGTGACAGTGTTGAGTCTAAAGCTTTTTTGAATTTTCCTTCATTCTCTGCAGCAACCTGTAACTCTGAAGATTAATTCATGACAGAAATCTTTTAAACCCAATACAGTTAAGAGTATAAGTGTATCTGGAACGTTACAATCTGTTTCTGTGTTGGATGGAAATTTTATTTTTGTAAGACAGAATTTTCATTTTTAAATCACTTTGAACATTTGGCTTATTTATTGCTTTCTTTATTTCCACATTAGCCACAATCCCCACCCCTAACCCCTGCTAGTTTATACACATCCAGTACTCCTAATGGGTCCCAGTATCCCATATTCTCCATTGAACCAGTGCATTATTGCATGAGTGACATAAAAACAGGGAAGCCCAGAATTCCTTCTTTCAGAAGCCTCAAAAGAGGGGTAAGTTTGAAAACAAGTTGAAATGCATGATGGGCTATGAGCAGTGTGTTTGTGATGTGGCTTTTCTAATGCTCTTCACCCTCATTATAAGGCTGACTTGGTTAAAAGTAACACTTCAGCTATAGGGTCACTTCTAGGATACTTCGTTTCATACTATACAGAAGTTACCAACTGATTAAAAACAAAATAAAATAGAAATACTCTTTATCACATTTGAAGTACTCATGCCTAAAAGAAAGGTGTTATAAAGAGGGTGCTCAGCATGTGTTTGATACCTTTCTTCATTGTTGTTCACATTCACAAATGTTATCCTACCGTCCTGTAACATATTTTTGCAGTAATTTATCATTGGATATATAGTTACCACAAAAGTCATCTGACAGATCAGATGTCTCATTTGCTGACTTTGAATTGAAATAGTAATATTTGATTGTGACACACTGAACTAAGAAAAGAGATTTTAATTACTTTTGTACATCAAATGCTATAGCTTATGGTGATTGCAGATTTTAAAATACTGGGTTTTTTAAACATTACAATTTTAATGCATCTTTAGATTAATTAATTGTTCTTGTTTGTCCTAGGTTCATTTGGGTAAAATTATTGAAAAAATTACTACCAAATGACACCTACTGAGACTTATCAATTAATTTACTAATTTATAGTGGCATACTCTACAAATAGAATTTATCTGGAAGTCAGTAGAAGGGAAATACTAAGTGGTTACCTAGCAACATTTATAGTACTAGTGATAAATATACTGGCACTTTCCTGTTATGGAAGAAAAGCACAGGCTGCCCAGTTTATATATGTTAAATGATATTTATTGATCCAAATAATAAGGTAATTGGATGTGCTGAATTATATATAACTCATAATTTTTTGTTATTTCAAAACAATATTGACTTGCTGTCTCATGTGCACCAGGAGTGGGTGACTGTTGTTGACATAAATGGAGATCAAGGTACAACGATGTTATATTGCAGCAAAGTTACAATTTAGATCTAGACTCCCTTGTTGTCATTCTGAAACAAAACGAGTTACAGTAAAAGTTACAACCTATTTTCCTTATCTTTAAGGCATGTTGTGGCATCTAATTTCAGGGCCCCAGATATCTTGGAAATACCCTTTTTACCACTGCCAGTTTATAGAAAATTCCTGTGGTTCTCTATGTATGCATTGAGGACAGCTTCTCCTTTCCTCTTCTGAGTCATTTTATCATAATTTGGTCTGGTCAGGAGGGTAATGTTTCTTCTTTAGTACCCAGTGAGGAACTAACTGGATTAGGTAGTTTTCGAATGGCACAGGACTTGATTGCACCTTAATTTTGATGATCACTAAATGTATTGACTCCTGGCTTATAAATCATCACTGTGTAGTACCAGTAATTGTAGAACCTCTTTCTGAAGCAAATTATCTCCTAACAACTACAGAATGCTAATGGAAAATGAAACCATATCATTATTTGATTTTTTAAAATACATTGTTCATGTTGTAAAATTGAATTAATTTAATAAGTTCTTTAAATAATTTAAATTTAGTAATTCTTTCTAATTAGGAAGGATCACTAGTATCCTACCGATCTAGATTAACTCAATTATGCCATAATATTAAATAGTTCATCTCTGTAAAATCTTCAAGATGAACATGTAATTTTCATTTATTTTTAATTTCCTTGCAAGCACTTCAACACTCACCACATTATCACATATTTCTTAAGTTTTTTCAGCTTAAATGTATATTGGAATACAAATAGGTTTTTTTTATCACATTGATCTTTGTAATATATAATCTTAATATATCTTTATTAAATGCTTAATAGCTGCTAGTACATGATGCTGTTTCCCACATTTTTTGTCCCTGGAAAATGACGTTCAAGTGGTGCTGACATGTAGAACTACTGAGCTACTAAATCATAGAAAGGTTTGAGGGACCTCAAAGCCTTCATTTCATTCCAGCCCCCCTTCCATGGGCAGGGACTCCTTCCACTGGACTGAGTAACTCAAAGCCCCATCCAGCCTGGCCTTGAACACTTCCAAGGTTGGGGCATCCCCTTCTCTGGGCAACCTGTGCCAGTGCTCCACTGGAATACAGAATACGGAATTTTTTCCTAACATCGAATCTAAATCTATCTTCTTTCAGTTTCAAAACGTTCCCTTTTGCCCTATCACTATCTGCCCATGTAAAATGGTATTTAATTTGCTTCTGCTTTAACTGAGCTTTAGCCATGAGCTGGCATATATCAGCCAGTAAAGCACTCAGGTTATTTTGTTTAGCACACCCTGTACAAGATCTCACTCAAGGCACTGGACATCACAAAACCAGTCTCCCTTCACTCTGTGCTTCATGCAGTACATTTTCCTATCATGATGTAGAGCAAAACAGCAAACAGCAGCTGTAGAGTAGGTTGTTGAAAAGAGGTATAAGCAAGTGTAACTTGCTGTGGTAGTGCTGCTGTACCTGCTGCTGCTTCTCCTTTGCAATCTCAACAGTTCCAGGCAGTAGTGCCTGTGAGAGGCCTGTGCTCGATGCCCCTTGGTACAAAAAACAGCTGCATCATCGGCACTGATCCGTGAGCCTCAAAGTGTTTTCTTGGAAGACTCTGTCTAAAGGGAACAGGAAGTTTGTTTATGCCATTTTGCATCTCTGGACTTCACTGAGATTCCTGCCCTTTGTGAAAGTGCTTTACTTCCCTCATTGCTGGAAATTCTAATTTTGTGTGCGTGTCCCAATCAACAGCCTCAATTGCTCAGGGTCAAAAGTGAAGTTGAGATTATCTTCTAAGTTGCTTGGTGTTTTCTCTGGAAAGGGTTATCCAAATCATTGAAAGTATGGTAGATCTTCAAAATTCTGTGAATGTTAAACCCAACATTTAGCTCTTGACACCCATGTTTTATTTGCTTATTCTAAGGATAAAGTTTTTACTCCTTAAATGTCTTTATTTTTATCTGGACTGAAACAATTCTAGATAACAACAATGACCCAAATGCTGTTTTCAGAAAGTAAAATTAATACTTCTAAACTTGAAAAATGTCTTTGTTTATTCTAGATCTGCTGTGATAATAAAGTAAATACACTGTAAAAACTAAATTTGTAGGAGTGATCGTAGTAGTTTGAGCTATGATTAACAAATTATTTGCATATGGCCAATCAGTCCATCATCATCAAATTCTGCTATTTTGTGCAGTGTTGGCTGTGTGTGTGTTTCTTTTCTTGCAATAGAAAGTTCTTTAGCCTTTTATTCAGAACACTAAAATTCAAAAGTAGGTTAATGAAGTTGTGTGTTAGAATTTTGTACGTTAAAGAACCCATTATCACATAGTATTTTTTTATCAGTAATTCTTAAAGCAATTATTTTCTTGTGCTTATAGTAAAATGTATTTTTTTATAAACAAAAACATCAGTCCTTAAGTAATATTTTAAAGATAAATTTTTAGGCATTAATCATTTTTGTAACTGGTCATTGCATGTAAATAATTTCCCGTTTCTTTCTGTTTTCAAATGAACTGTGCAGTGGTCGGTGAAGATGGTAAGCCCGTGTGCTGATCTGTCTGCTGTACTTCTGCTAAGATAGCATGAAAGCAGTCTTTTGAAAGTGTTTCCATATCATAACTGCTTTAAGTCAGGTGCTGAAATACATCTTCAGATTTTCCACTCATATGCACAGTCTTCTTAATCATCCATGCTTACTGTGAGGCAATTAGACTTGTGATCTGGCTGCAACTAAATCCACAATTCTGGAATTTTAGAGCTGGCCAGTATTCACGAGTTGGTCATGATGGAAATACCTAGTGATTTTTCTTTGTCAGGAAAATTGTTAAAGCAGCATAAAATATGTATATGAAAAGATTACAAAATTTGTGTAAAGAAGAACTACTGAATACTGCAGTTCTTTGAATTTGGAAGAAAAAATTGCAGGGGAGAACCTTTATGCTTAGAAATACAGGAAGCTGCTACGTTAAATGAAAACCTTGCCTTAATTAATATTGGTGTTTTGCAGAGTAAACCAGTAAAAATTCCCAAAAATACCTCTGTTCTTCTGATTCATCTTTTAGGATACTCTGGTTTAAACTGACTTGTAAGGAAGACTGATAGAGAGGATGCAATTGTATTTTTGTTTCTTTGTAGTGTGTAAAAGCACCTGAAAGGATTTAAATTATTCTTTTCCTTCATAAAGAAGCACTTGTTTTATTTTGGAAACATCTTATCTTGATTTTCCACCTTGTATTTCCTTCTTAAAAAGCAATGAGATTGACTTTACAAGTGCAAAAGATCCAAGAAGTTGAGGGGGGCAAGAAGATCTTAAGGGGCAAGGGGGATAGTATTGGAATCTTGGCACCTGAGCCTAAGGCTGCTTGTGTCAAAATCTCAACAGTCAACTTTCTGTAAAGTTTCTTCTTGGCAAAAGAAAATGCTGTCCAGCTTGGTTCACCTCCATGGAGGGTTACTGTAATGGCAAGTGGGTTTCTTGTGTTAAAACCAACTTCCTTAGGCAACTGGGAACACAAAAAAAAATGTAACTTAACCTTCTTTTATTAAGACATGTACCTTATTTCCTTCTTAACACTGTCAGTGTCTGTCACCCTGAGGGGAAGAGTTTTCACACCAAACTTACAAGATACATGCATTTCACACCCAGGCCCTTCCATCCTGCTTATTATAATCTTGGCACAAGTTTGCAATCAAGCTTGCAGGTTTGGGTTCATAACAATAGGTGATCTTAAGTTGACTGGTTTGGGATTTTTTAAAAGGTTTGAGAAGTAAGAGGTTTTTTGCCCTCCTCGAAGGTTTGGTTGAGTTTTTTTGGGTTTTTTTTAAGGTGACTTGGAATATTTGAGCAAGTTTTGAGTAAGATAAACAAATTAAAGTAAAAATTTTGATATTATAAAGGCTTTTTCTGTGCTCTGTTAACTAGTTTTACTTGAGGGAAAATACATCAGAACTTTTAAAGTTTTAATATGTTTTCAGAGATTGCTGAACTTCTGGAAGAGAACTGTAGTAGTACTTTGTAATGAAGATCCAAAATACAGAATTTTTGTTTTGAGATCATCCAAATGACCACAGAACACACACCAGAGAAAGAAACTATTATATATATATATATATAAAATTATTATATAGATATCTTAGGTTTTTGTTCTGACAACTAATTCTGTAGTAATTAATTGTTATTTCTAAATCTGCTTTAAGTGCAGTGGGTGTAACAGGAGGTACATGACTTCAGGAAAATAGTTTAGAAATTCTGAATTACCTCAGTGAGCCAACTGTTCCAGAAGGCAGAAAGAACATTGACTGAGTGACTACTCTGGCAGCAAGAACGTGCATTTATTCTGTGCGGCCTCTTGTACAGCTGTTTGTCGAGTAGAGTATTTCAGAAGGTCCATCCTGCTTCCAGTGAACACTGTCCATGTGTGGGTATGTCAGTTCAGCTGCCCAGACATGTGCATATAACTTGTTTCATAGTATTTGTGCTTGCAGGGCCCTGCACTAGAAGACTTCAGCCATCTCCCTCCAGAACAAAGACGCAAGAAACTGCAGCAGAGAATCGATGAACTTAACAGAGAACTCCAGAAGGAGACAGACCAAAAGTGAGTGCATTTTTTTAGGAGTTCTGTCATGGTTCTCTGTTTCTTTTTTAAATCCTCTACCTAAGCCAACAGTGCTCAAAAGCTAGGAGACAATACACTAGGCCAGCCTGTTACAAAGCATTTTTAAGCTCATAGTTTGTTGTACATAGGTTCTGTTAGCATTGCTCCCTTCTGCTTTACTGTAAGGCTCATTTTGATCCAATATCACGTAGGGAACGTTGGCTCTAAAATCACCCATTAAAAAATGCATAGGTCTGTTAAGCAAGATAGCTGCAACTCAGTGTATTAAGAAAAGAATGTTATTAATATTTAGGAAATTGTGTATAACAAACAGTATGGGAAACAGTACTGAGACTGGACAGATGGGAGTCAACAGTTGGAATCCTTGTGTGCCTGTGCACAACACAAGAAAGGAAGGCAGAATGGTAAAATGACAGAATGGGAGAAGGATTTAGGTGTAGTATAGGCACCAGTGGTTCCTCATTGCTGTGCTTAGTACCTAATCACAGTTCAGGATCTCATACACATTTCTTTAGCTTTAATGAATCAATACTGATGTATTGATTATTATCATATTTTGTATGTTTTTAGAGATGCCCTCATCAAGATGAAGGATGTTTATGAAAAAAATCCCCAGATGGGTGATCCAAGCAGTTTGCAACCAAAATTAACTGAGACCATGAGCAACATGGACCGTCTTCGGATGGAAATACACAAGAATGAGGTTAGACTCTAAAACAATTCCTGGGAAAATGTACATGATTGATACAATTGTACTTTGCCTTACAGGTTTTAAATATAGCACCCAAAAAAACTGATTTAAGAAAGTGCTCATGATACAATTTTTTGTGGGGTGCTGCATTTTCAAGTATGTTCATCCAGCTAGAATAAGGATGTACATTGTTAAAGATGTAAGCTGTTCAGAAGAATTTATTATTATTCAGTTATTCTGGAATTCACATATAATTAAAGATTACTTTTTTCCTTAAGACTAGCATGGAGCTCAGGCTAAGCATTAGGGATAGATTTGTACTTTGTGTGACGTAATGATGAGACTTGGCATCTGAAAACAGTGGCTGTGAACCCTATGCAGTTAAGTGCATTTGTTCAATGTGCTGGTTTAGAATGAAGTTTTCTCTGACACCAATATTTGCCTTTTTCCCCCAAGGCCTGGCTCTCTGAAGTTGAAGGTAAAGTAGCAGCCAGAAGCGACAGGCGGCACAGCAGCGATATCAACCACCTCGTAACCCAGGGCCGAGAGAGGTCACTATTCTGTCTCTACTGCTTTCACATCTGATGCTAGAATCAATGCACTCTCTGATAATTAACAGTAGTGATGGTTGTTACTTATCCTCCAAAATATATGTCCTTCTAAAGGAAAATCTTACTGGTTCTGACTTCTAGAGGTCACTTCATGCCATTCTTGTAACATATAAAAAGTCTAATTGAAACACCTGCTCATTAAATAGCAGTGCCTTTTCAAGCTATCTTATGCCATTGCTTAAGGCTCACTAGTTCTCTGTGTTCTGTGGACACGGGTATGTCAAATTTATGTTTGTTTTTGTAGCAGAATTCAGTCTAAGCTTTTGCTAGATCAGTTTCTTTTCAGAAAATCACCTCTGACAGTAACATAAAAACTGCTAACCCAGGAATTCCAAAGCAATATCCATGACCTGCCCTTTCTGTATTTCACTGGCGTTCTGAGTTCAGAGCTCCGAGCTCCTCAGAGCCCTCACCCTGCAACTGTTGCATTACAGCCCCGAGGGGAGTTACACGGATGATGCCAACCAGGAAGTTCGTGGCCCCCCACAGCAACACGCTCATCCCAATGAGTTTGATGATGAGTTTGAAGATGATGATCCCTTACCAGCTATAGGGCACTGCAAGGCAATATACCCGTTTGATGGTAAGGTTAACAACATGCACCAAGATTCTTTGGCTATAAGGCATGGATGATTTGTTATAGAGAAGACAGGTAAAATGACTGAAAGTAAATGACCTGTATGAGTAACTAGTTGCTTATAAGATCAGTGAAGATACTTTATAAATTACTTTTACTCATGAGCAGTACTTTTGTGCTGTTTTAAGAGATATTAGTACAGCTATTGGAAAATATTTACAAATTGGGACTAGGTTTTTCTTCTGTAAGTCTGTTTGGCTATATGTTTTCTTGCACAGTTTTTCATTCTTCTTGTTTATATACAATTTGGAAACTGTGCCTTGGGAAACAGATGAATTGCAATTCTCTCTGAACAGTGTTTTTTGCCTCTTGTTTTTTCCAGGTCATAACGAAGGCACTCTAGCAATGAAAGAAGGGGAAATTTTGTACATTATTGAGGAGGACAAAGGAGATGGGTGGACAAGAGCTCGAAGACATAATGGAGAGGAAGGCTATGTGCCAACATCATATATAGATGTAACGCTAGAGAAAAACAGCAAAGGTGCAGTAACCTATATCTAACAGTAAACTGGCAGCTCTCAGTTGCACATTCCCCAGGGAAAATAGTGGAAAAAGAGTAAGTTACACAGGTTCATGGAAAGAATTACAGTCTCAGAAGTCAGCAATGATCTGTTGTTTGCATTTGGAGTTAGCTATAGTTCTTTTCAGAGATGACCATCTTACGCTGGTCTGTAATTTTGACCAATGTTTTCTGCTTTCCTGCTTTACAAAGCACTAAATCCAATTCAGCTATTAAACTGAAAAAGACCAGGATTCCTGCTTGTTCTGTAGAATACTTAGTTTTTATAGAGAACTGAAAAAGTACTTAAGTTTTAAAGATCTCTAAGATTTACTGTTCCCACTTTTATGGCTTAAACTATATTCTTAAAACAGAGATCTTTTTCCTCTAATAACTAACTGAACTCAGTTACTGAAAATTATTAATTTCCTTCCTTAGCAAATACTTGGCAGCTTTCACTTCTTAAACAGGAAAATGTTTTCTGATTCTGAAAGTTCTGAAACAAAAATCCTCAGGAAAAAACATTATGATTAAGAAGGACAGAAAGTCCACTGACCTGCCTATCTCCTTTCCTTTTCAGTACTTGTAATGTAGAATGTTCTGTATTGGACACAACGTCATTGTTTTAACTCTAGATACCTTGAACAAACAAAAAGTGATCACGTGTAATGCTTGATGCCTTACTAAAAACTCTTTCTGCTCCTGATAAGGGAGTGATTTTTATATTCTTAATCTGTGCCTGTAAACTAAGTCTTTGGATTGTATTTTGGTTTAGTTTGAAATCAATGTCTTAAATGTACAGTAATTCTCCTCATTGTTAAAGCACTGAGGACTGGAAACTGCATTGCACAACTTGATTACTAGAGAAAAAAAAAGCTAATTTCATATTGCTAATGAGAGTTTGTGGAATTAAGTACAAGGCTAATGTATAGCCACTGAGAATGGCCTGTTAGAACTGAGCACGCTTCTCTGTCTTCTAAAGGCCTTCAGTAACTTTGTTCTTTTCTTTTTCCTCTTGGACTGCAGGTTCCTGAAGCGGGTTTCTGAGAAAATGGGCGAGATCTTGAAGGAGGTTACATGCAGCTGCTGGGGGGGTGGGGGTGGGGAGGGGAGGGGTACTAGACTGGGAGGCCCAAGGGAAAAGCTAGTTGCATGAATGCATGCAGACATACATTTAGTCACTAACATCTTAGCATCTCCATATATAGGTAAGGATGTATTACAAAATCTTCAATTTGTGCAGGAAAATAGAGTTCCATTATCAGAGTAAAAAGGCTACTGCTCCTAAAATTGCTTTATTTTCATTGTCCTAGGTTGTCCCAGGTGCACAAACTATATTTTAGCTTGTGCCAGGTTTTGATTTTCTCAATTGCTCGCTTTTCCAACTCACGTTTACTGGCAGTGGTTTAGAACCAGCCCCGTGTCAGTTGTCAGTCTGCCTGTGCCACCTCCATGCTCGCCGTTAACCTCCTCCTGCATGCCTCGGACACTCGGGCATGTTCTGTGTAACACTCTGCCATCATCGCTTCTCTTATTTTGTAACAAATCATTTTCTTTAAATATCTTCAGCACTAGTGTTTCATCCCAGTATCCATGTATGCTGCTATAACAAAACCACTGCAACCATCATTACATTCCAGATGTTTGGCATAACCGATAAGAGACCGTATTTTGTTAATTTGGGGAAATAATGCATCTCAGCTCTAGCCTACAATGCAGTCAAGAGAAACTCCTAGAACTGTGGTCCATCTTCAGCCCTTCAGTTACCTGTTGTGAGCACTGAAAACCTGGAGCACAACCAGAGGATTCACCACTGCAAGCTAATGACTGTTTTCGGAAGTCAACCACTTGCCATTCAAATGCTGCCTTAAACTAGAGTGCCTAAAGCTGTTGTTTGCCAACACTACCACTTACAGTATCCCACAAAGGGCTTTGTGTCTCAGCTCTTCTCACAGTGCTGCAGCTGCTGAGGTAGCCACGGTAGGTGTTTTCTAGAGCTCTACTTTACTGGATACATGGTGCATCCATGAATTTTATACATTGATATGTGTATCTCTTCATTTAACTTTAATATTTTTTAAAAAGATTTTTATGGAAACTGTCTTTTAGTTTTTCACTATGAAGTTCCAATTTCAGTTACTGCAGTGCTAGTCCATTTCCAGGTGATGCTTCATTGTATGGACCAGTTGACATTTGAGTGATACTTCGTAATGATCTTTGTGCACTTTTACTTGTAAACAATTGAAATTTGGATATGTTTATACGTGTAAATATAGTTGTCTGCAGTGCCCCTATTGCTTATGTTGTCTTGCCTCCCATTTGTGGTTCTATTAATACATCATATCTGATTGAGTAGGGTTGTGAGCATTAGACTAGAGATGTTGGGGGGAGGGATACTTACATCAACACAAGCTTGTCAACCCAGCCACCTGCTGTTCGGCAGCATATGATGGAATAATAATTGAAACATCCTGTTTTTCTGGGGTCTGAAGCAATAGTTGGATGCAGCAGTGCTGGATTCTTTTTCGTTTCAGTGTTATTAGGAACTGTACTACCAGTAAAACTGAATTTGAGTGACTTGTGTAGAGGTTTATTCCTTTTGTTATGTATACCACTATTACACAGCTTGACCTAGTGTACTATGGGGCCTATTAAACTCTAAAGTTTAGATTTTTGGAGCTTGTATACAGGGTTATTTATATAATAATGTGACATTACTCAATACTGACAAAACTACTTAGGTAGTTTTTTGGGTTTGGGGTTTTTGGGGGGGTTTGTTGGGCTTGGGGTTGTTCTTTTTATTTTCATTTTTTAAAATCTAGTGCTTTTTTATTTTGAAGTTAGAGAATAATCATTGATAAACAATGATCCTTGTGAGTCCCTTCCAACCCAGAATATTCTATGAGTCTGTAATTCTGTGAAAAGGAGGAAATGTGATCTGTGTATTTTCTGGTAAAGGGCCTGTGGTCTGCCTGGTTAACAGCCTTGCAGGTCAGTAATAACGCTTCCTGGTAAAGGACTAAATGTTCTTTTCACACTACTGTTTGTTTTTCTAAAACCAGGACTTGCTTCCTTTGGAGGCAGGTTGCTTTCAAGAGGGATAGTGCAACTTGTATGAGGGTTATTAAACATAGGAAAAACATTTGTACTTGCACAGCTAGTTATAAATCACTCATTCTAAAATTCTGAACGTGAGTTGTCTTAAAGAATCTGACATTTTCCAGTAATTTTTTAATCCTTTTTTGTGCACATGTTGATTTCCTAAATGTTAAATGCTTTGTTTAAAAATAGTGTTCTCTGTTGAGAATATTTTCATGGAATAAAAAAATCTTTTCATGGTCTAAGTCATTAGCTTCCCCCTTTGTCTTCTGTTGACAGGGAGACGTTCAGTATGAGGTCTGTAAACTCTTATTGTAGTGGTAGAAACCACTGCTGTGATTGTAGATAGGAGGAACAGATCTTGGTGTTGGTGTTGTTGTCAGCCTACACTTCAGTACTTCCAAAAGCTCTAAGTAACATCTCACTTCAGAAACAGGCTTACGGACAAGCACGTGCAGCTCTGACTGTACTTCTTACTTAAATGTTTGTACAACTTCTGAGGATAACCCTTATACACCAATTGTGTATGTGGCAAAGTGGAATTTGCTGCTAAAACTCTCTAACACTGTGCATGCTGATTTCCTATAAAAATTGGTAACATCTTATAATTTGCCTTCATCCAAGGAAAAAGAAAAAGTACTTACCAAAGTGATTCACCTCAGTAAATGAAGCGAGTTTAATACATACATACACCCACGTTTACTCATGTCTGAAAGCATTTTAATTATCTGGATTGTTTGTTCTTGCCATTCCATCATTCATTCCTGGCAGCGTAGCTGTTGTGCAGGCTCCGGCTAAAGCCAAAGTACTACAGATGCTGTCTTAAAAAAAAGTGGAAGTTGTCCCAACACATACACAAACTTATTTTCTAGTTTCATAGGCACACTGATGTTTGAGCCTTCTGGTTACAGATAAAGGATCATTTCTGCAACTTTCAGTATTTCTGTGATCTGTAAATATGCAAATTATTTTGCATAAAGATACAGTTAAAATCACAATTTTATCTACAGTGTTTTATATTCATTAAAATAATAATATACAACACATTTTCTGCCGTGTCAGACACTTAATCTGTCATTCTATTTACACTATTTGCTTCATCTTAGTAGTAAGATGCCAATGCCCTTACTCCTTGGCATCATTAAAACATTGCAATTCTGGGGAAATAAAGGGCTAACCTAACTGTTTAAAGAGATCATTAAATGACTTTGTGACACAGTAAATAAATAATTTGTTTAGAAATCAGTAGTTTTAAAACAAGTGTGCATTGTGCAGTTAAAAGTTCTAAACATCTTGTGAAATGCAAGAAGTTTGTGCAGTATCAAATTGCCAGAAGAATGCTAAGGTTATTTCAAGTATTTCATTTAAATACTGTTTCCAGAGTCTTATATACTTAATTGTTCCACCAGCTTCACAGGACGAGGTTCCAGTTTTCGGGACAGTGCAGTTAAGATCTGGTTGAATTTCTCATATCTTTCAGTCTGATTAACTTGGGCTCCTTTGCTGCCCCAGAGCAATCTCATTTGAAATTCTGTCTTGAAGATTTCACTCAGCTCTTCATCTGGCTGGAAACCTAGTAAGTAAAAAGAATCCCACAGTATCACCATCAGGCAAATTTTTATTCTGTAGAAATGGCTTTTAAACTGTTTTTTCCCCAAGTAAGCGCTACTGTGCTGGGTTCCTTTGGCACAATGGTTTTAATAAGCTACTGAAACAGTGAAAACCCTTTCCAGCTTTGACACACCAGTAGCACACAGATGTCTCTAGGGCCACTGGGACAGGCTGTCCTTTGCTCAATTCCAATGGTCCAGAGTTGTCATTAGAGCCAGACCTTGAATGTAATTACTGATGTATCATGGTGCCTGCAGATATATTTCTCTCCACTCCCTTAACTTTTCCACTGCAAGTTTAAAAAATAAAGTCACATTATTAACACGTTGCTGCTTTCTGGCTGTAAGCAGTAAGGATCTCAGTGCTAAACTTGCACTGTTATAAAGAATCTGAGGGTGGTGTTTTAGTCGTAATAATCGGAGTAGGAATTTTAAATTGTACAGAAGACAGGAAGTTAGCCTCAGTCTTTACTGTACTTCTATTCAGTTGCCAGAAGGGTCAGCATATTAAGTCATGAGAACTTTGAGTATGTTTAGCAAAATGCTTGTTGGAGAACTGTAGTGATGAGTAATTGACTGTCTGCTTTTAAACAATATTAATGTTGTCCTCAGACTGAGTTTCCTGCAGGAAACATTTGCTACTCCCTCAGCTCCCATCAAAGAGGAGAATTTCTCTCACTGACTTCTAGGGGCACTTGGGCAGGGCCACAAGCGCAGCTGGTGCTTCTCCTACCCTGCAGCAGCCGCTCTGCCGTCAGGCGGAAGGCGTCGGCGTGCTGGGCCATGAGGCGCGCTGTGCCCAGGTGCCTGAGCATGATCTCCCCGCTTTGGTCGCTGCTTTCCCACAGCTCGGGGCCTTCAAAAACAACAGCCTGGCGCTCCAGCAACGTAACAAGAGGCATCAGCAGGGGCACTGTTACGTTGTTCTGTGGAGCACAGATGGTCTCTGCAATAGAGAGTAACAATCATGTATCTCGTATCATCAGACATTACAAAAATTGTTACTCGAAGAAGGAATTGTAACCGCAGTATTTTTTTAAGTTGGCAACTACTATTTGTCTTCCATTAACACCTTCCCTCGAATACACGTGTCCTACCAGTTTCCAGTGAACTGGTTGGGGAAGAAGACCAAGACAAATCACTGTTGGAAAGCTGTATTTGGTACAGGGGAAGGCTCTGCTGAATCACTAGACAGTGGCACAGAGATTTTAAACATTTTCAAAACCAGTCATTCCAATAAATCCCGTGAGGCTAGAAAGCTTTTGCTGTCTACCTGTTCTCTTGAAGAAGTGGTCTGAGAAACTATTTTCTCTGCTTTGCACCCCTTTAAAAACTAGAGCTGCAAGAAGCTGGTGTAGAAGCACCTGATGTGACCAGAGAATTACCTAACCCATTCTTTTTATTTGAGGATGCATCCTCCAATACAATGGACAAAGCAAATAAAAAGCAAAGTCTGCCAGAATTAGCTCTTCCTGTGAGGAATGAGATTGCTTTCCTGTCTTTGAGGCAAGATGATGCAATGTATCAGTTTCTGCTCCACACAGACGACCAAGTGTGGATGTGAGAAGAATGTTACATTCTGCAGGGATACAAGCACACAAACACATACTGATGTTCGGTTGGCAAACTGCGTCTATTCATTGTCATATGGCATTGTACAAGCTTACACAGTCATTTTAACATACAGTGCACAGCTATGGAAAGAGTAGCTGCCTCATCTCCCTACCCAGGAAATCAGTAGTGGGAGAGTTAAAAGGCTAAATAGAAACCAGTGTCGCTCATACTCACTAGTCCACTCATCTTGTCCTTCATGCAAAGCTTTGCAAGATGGTTTCAGCTGTTTTTCATACATAATGGCAGTCTGGGTATAACAATGTCTTAGAGCAGTCCAGGTTTGTTCTAATCTACTGACCTGTTCATGCAAAATAGAGAATTACCCATTATTGACTCCACAGCAATCCACAGGAAAAGTACACTGCTAGTCACAGTCATAGAATAGTCATGAAGACTGTTCTGATGATCTCTCTAGTCTTGAAAAAAATTGCCTAAATTAAATTAAATAAGCCATCAAACAACTCCACATTTTGGAACATAAAGAGCAACATTTTTACCTGTGGCATTTCCAGTGCTTTCATAATGGCAGAAAATCCATATAAATCCCCTAGTGACTCCTTCAGCTCCACAGCAACTTGGATGATTCTGTTTAATGTTGCTGCTCTATCTTCTACATTTCCTGTGCAACCCAAGATATCAACAGCTATTCCTATTGCCATGGTGTTGTGCCTGTAAGGGAAATAATTTATGCGGCTGATTACAAATGACTACATTTAGATGTGTTCAAAGAAGATCAGTTCAAAAGTATATTTCTATCTTGGTGTGCCCAGCAAACTTAGTCTTACCAATATCTTTGCACCAAAAATAATAATGACATATGGATTATACACACACTTTAAATTAATGTTTTAATAAAGTCTCCTAAGATATTACTAACTATACAAAAATTCTGCTCCAGCAATGAACAAATGAACACTTTGGGGAAAATTGCCCCTATTCCCTTTGTTCTCCACATTCAAATCCTGTGACACCCCCCTTAGAGTTCAGCAGTCCAGCTACTGAAATATGAAGCAGACAATGTAGACAAATCAGGGTTTGAGCACCCTAAGTGTTCCCCCTTAACTTGTGCAGAGGTTCTACAGAAAGCTTTGCTGATAATTTTTTACTTTATGAGATCCTCTAGCCTCTTCCCACTTGCAGGAGGATGCACCTTTGAGTCTCCTCCACACACACACCTGCTCAGATAGATTATAGGTCCCCTGAATTGTAGTTTACTTGAGCTGGTAAAGGAGAGCTGATGCGTTCAGCTGCTCCAAGGCCCCTGCTTTCAACACCATTCCCCTTTCCCTGGATTACGTGTGAGAGTTGCCTTATGACCTTAGGGAATTTTTTCCTATGCAAAAGAATTTACACTTAATGCCATGTCACTAAACAATCTGTACATGTGAATTCAGGAAACATGCAGGAGAGCATTCTTGGAGGAAAGGAGTGCAGTGTAGCCATGCAGAGAGCTTCTGGCCCTCTGCCCTGGACATGAGTAACAGGAACATTTACCTCTCAATGAGGTCAAGGCGCAGCTGATGTCCATAAGGCAAAGTAATCAGTTCAAGACCAGAGTTCCCGCCCATATTCCTCCTCATCTCTTCAGAAACTTCTACTATCCTTGCCACCTGTCAAGTGCAAAAAACTGTGCATGAGTTTTGAAACTAACCTTCTTCCCAAAAAAAAAACCCCTAGCCACATAGAAGTCCTCTGGGTAACCGCAGGGCATACAGAGCTAAGTGCACAGCATGCAACATTACAATCAAAGAAAAACTTAAGAACATCCAGTGCCTTACACAAAGAAGCCACGAAAATATCTTCTTTTTTACGTGATACACCAATCGGAAAACATAGAAGGTGTGATCAAAATGCTTTATCAAACTTGCATCCTCTGCTTCCAGAAAGAGATTACTATGCAAGTTCCAGGAAATACAGTGCTTTCTCAGCCTGATCCTTGTCAGAGGCCTCTGTGCTTTAAGGACATACACACTTGCTTTGCTTTTTTCCTTTCTAAAAAAATACTGCTCAGAAGTGTTTTGGTTACACTAGAGGGTCCTCATAAAGACGAACAAGAAAAAGGATGACTAAGGAGGACACAACACTGCCTAACAAAGTCAGTATGTGAAAGCTGACACCCTCACCATTTGTCTTTGCTATTTAAACATATTGTATTAGCTACTGATTATCACAATAACAATTATAATTTCTAATAATGAGCAAGACCACGTTAATATGACGGTGTATGATTATCTGCTGATTTAAGGCCTGTATGTTGACACATTTACAAACCAATCTGCCTGCAATTTTCTGATACACGCATCAGCAGGCTTTCGTGGTTATGAAACAATGAAAGCAATCTGGGCTGCACAACAAGCCCCACCAGTACAGAACAGCACTGTAGAAAAACCTGTTTCACTTCTAGAGACACAGCAGTGATACAAAGCTCCTGGAGACACTGATTGCTATTATATCACAGGCATGCAAGTGGCAAATATTCACCTCAACACTTACCATATGGGTGATTCTTTATTAGAAATGTCATTATTTAAAATAAATTGAACTACTGATGCCACATAGAAGACATACGGACTTTAGCCTGGGATCTCAGTACAAAGCATTCACTCTGGCCCAATTCACATGCCAATCTTGTTGTATCATGCAGTTCTTATCAGTGCCATCTATGCAACAAGTTGTCAGTGAAAGACAGGCATTGGCTCAGCACTTGGGGGTGAACATCAAATAGACTCCTCTACCTGTCCCAGCCAGTTACTGTTCCTGCTCCAAAATCCAAAAATCTGTTTCTGCAAAGCCCTCCAATGATTCTTAATTAATTACTTGCACAGGTTTTCAGACTTCCAGCAGGCTAGTTGTTTTTCTGAGTTCCATTGCAAAGTTTGTAATATTTACAATAAGGAGTTTAATAACGAGCTAATTGAATATAAAATATACATATATATATTTATATATAAACTTATTTCCTAAGGCATGCATATCTTATGCCTTCAAGCAACATACTCTTTAACAATATATTAAAGATATTTTAGTTACTAGGTTGAAGGAAGGAAAAAGCAAATTTTGGAACTTAAATGTTAAGAGAATGCTGTTAATACTCTTGGAACCATAGCAAAGAAACCTCCATCTACCACTTCTGAAAAGAGCAGGCAGTTGTGGAGCTGAGTTTTTCTGAGTCACCATGTCTGCATGAAGCCTCACTTAGCAGCAGCCAACACTGCTACTGAGGAGAGAAAAAGCTGTGTTTGCTGTTGGCAGGCCCCCAGCAGCTGGCAGGACTCGCACACTGGCTGCTGCAGGGAACTGCCCCCTCCTCAGACCTACAGTGTCCCTCAGTGCAGCAGCACCAGCAGAGTGCGACAGACGGGCGGCTTCTGGAGCATCACCATTCCCACTGCCTTTCCTCTCTGCAATGGAGTTGCCCAGTAAATAGTCATGTGTTTTGCTTCTCAAACTGTTTTTAAAAAAACTAAAACCATCAAAACCCAGCAAAACCTGGGTCATTAGATACCCACCACACCACTTGGTTCCTGTAGCTGCTCTGCAGCAGGTACAGCACTCAGTCATCCCAGCAAAGTGGTGCAGATTTAATTGCAGCTACATTCTTTCACTACAGAGTCATCATCTCATTAGGAGATGATTCTCCTGTCTGATCCCTCAGCTGATCTGCAAGCCCTGGCAGCTGACCAAAGTCTACAATGTGGAAAGTAGTTCTTTGTGTTTTTTACATCTTTCTAAGCAATTCCACTAGCACAGTTCTCTCACAGGAGAGAGCACAGCACAAGTCCTCATAGCTATTTTCCCACACCACCTATCCAGCTGTAAGAGAGGAACTCAGGCAAAGATTAGAAGAACAGCTGGTTTTAGAAGTTTAAATATATTTACTTCCATTGAACGTTGTACATTATGGCCATGTGGCAACCAGGTAAGGTCTGTCTGCTCTTTGCCCTAATGAGCTATTTCCTGTCAGGAGCAGTTCTTCCCACAGTGCTTTACAGCACAGAGAGCTCTTCCTCCAATTCAGGAAAAAGGCTGAATCACAGGTATGCAGCAACTGATACAAGATTTAAAAGACATATGGGACTTTGAGAAGTTAAGTTGAAAGTCAAAGATGATGAGAGACCTTTAATCAAAGAGTTTGTGAACATTCTTATGCTTCAAATGGATAAAAAACTACCCAAAAATTCCTGCAAGCAATACAAACATTACATTAGCTGCAAATCTACTCATTAATCTTTTCAAATCAGTTCTTCAAAAAGTCTAAACTTGCACAATATAAAATAAAATGCATTATTTTTTTTTTCTTACCTTGCAATCCATTCTAAGAATATGCTGTGCAATAATCTTTGGGTTATTGTTGGTGAAAAGCTCCTTAACTCTTCTTAACATTGATGTTTCCAATGGCTTGTTTTCAGGAGGAAGTAGTTTGGATTCAAAATCATTTGGTTTAAAACTAGACACCATCTCAAAAACAGGTGCAGAAAAGATGCTCTCTTCTTCAGCCATCTGAGTTGAAGCGTCTAAAGGATCTGCAGAGTTCACTGTAGGATCATCATCAAGGATCAAGTAGCTTGTTTCAGAGTGCCTGAATGTTCCCCTCTCCTTCCGTGTCAGATGTTCCACATAGCTGTTTTTCTGACACAAGTGTTGTTTTGTTGCTGTAGGATGTCTGGCAGGGTTTAGTTCACAATAGTGTCCTTCAGAACTATGGGAAGCCAAAGGAGAATCTGGGGGCTTCATTAGGGGTGCTTTGCTGGGTTTAGGTGGAGGCTTTGGACAGAGCTGACTGTCTGATCCTCTTAGAGCTTCTCCTACTTGTGACTCTGAGGTGACTTTCTGAACAGCTGTGGGGCTTAGAGATGGTTCACTACCTGTTCTAAATCCAGGTGAGCTTGGACAGGAGTTTGAGTCTGCTTCAGGTAACTGAGATGGATTTCTTGAACCTGCAGGTGAAAACAGCATTTTAGAAGGCCAAAATACATACAATTCCTGATGCCTGTCCCAGGGTTCATCTCTTAATGCTATTTCCTAAGCATAATATTGTCAGATCATGTCAATTGTTCACTGGCAAAAATGTACATTCTGAGGAATGTCCTAGCCAGCAAATTCCATTCACTTGCTGATCCTCCCAAAATCCCAAATACATGGAACAGCTGCACCATAGCGCTATTCTGTGGTAATGCTGACAATAATTCGAGGCCCTGCTGCATACATGGGCTATACTGTCAGAGCTGGAGAGCCTCCATGGCTTGGAATAGAAGGTTTCTTTGTAACCTGATCTAGGCTATAAAAACAGCAACTTCAGGCCGCATCACATAAAAGATGAGTCATTTCTGAGAATGACAAGTTTGAGATGAAAGTAAAACTTCCCAAAGTCAAGCCTGAACCTGAAATAAGGTATGGAAGGAATGGATTTCAGCAATGCTTATCTTTTTGTGAGACAGTAGCTAAATTAAGGAGCTGGAGAAACACATCCATATACTTCTGCATATTTATACCTCATCCTGTACCCGCTGCATGTGCAAACCTCAGCATGTGATATGGGACCAATTCCTGTGTCAAATATTCCCAATCTGCAATTCTCAGTGCATTTGCTGGTATCTACAGCAAAGTGGCCAGGTGCATCGTGTGAGTGTTTAATCTCTGCTTGATTCCAGATACAAAACAAAAACTCCACATCACACCTGTCACCACCCTTAAGCAGTATGTTAACAGAACCTGCTCAAAGGATCCTGTGACAAAATGTACAGCAGTACTTTTCAGGCTGTTACAGTACCAAAATAAAAGTATCTGCAGCCGTGGATTGAAATGGACAGAAACTTGCTTTCTAAATGCCTGCCCATCCCACTGTTAAACATAGGAGCACACCCTTTCTATCAAAATACAGTCTCACTACAAATACTTAATATTCTCTTTGTCATGAGAACTCTTCCTACAATAGGCATAAAAAATTCTAACAGTATAACATTCAAAATGACTAGCAGCCTAGTCAAACACTACCGTTTATCCACATGGGAAGAAATGCATTATTGCAAGCTTCCATACACAACGTGTTAGTATGGAAACAATTGCTTAAACTTTTGAAGAATCTGAGAAATAAAAAGCTGAGATCAACAGAAGATCAAGTGTTGTGACACCTTGGATCCCTTGTGTAGGATGGTAGAGGCTGTGGAACCAGACAGCAGCAAAAGGAACGAAAAGCAAAAGCGATGGAGGGTAGAGAGACTGAGGGAGACAGAACAGAATGAGCACAAACAAAAGCCACAGTAGTGTTTTCCTCCTAGTGAGGAACATCACCTCATCTGCATGCTTAACCCTGAGTCAAAACAGTTACCAAAATTTCCATGAAACACCACTTCTACTTAATAGACTTTTTCAGAAAGACATGAGTGAAACAAGTCAGTTCTTGTAAAGCACAAGTGAGGAGAGGTAATACCATCAAAAAATGTATTCATGCCAACCACAGATGTCATTTTTTTGGTGTGGAAGCCTGCTGAGTTGTGTGCTACAGTTCTCAACCAGCTGGTACACTGTAAATAAAAACCCTGTTCCAGTGACTTGAACAGCAAGCAGTGTGCTAACATGGCTTAGAGCAGCCATTAAATATAACTGTATTTACAGTACTCAGAACATTCAGCAGTCTCACTTTGGTCTGAAGAGTAACAGACCATCTGGACACACCGATTCTAAGTGTAAAACTTTTAATTACAAAACATACCTATTAGCAGATAGCTCTCTGACTGGTGAGCCTTTAGAGGGAATCTTTTCTCCAGAACATGATCCAAACTAGCTGGCTGGCTACCACTTTTTTCTTTGTTTCTAGGGTAAACAAAAATGCAAACAAAAACATATCAATATATGCAACACTTAACATACATATTTAACTGCCATATCATAACTGGTGCAAGGATCGTTAGTTTTCCACCCGGGCAGCTTATAATAATAAAAGGTACTTCACGCTGTGGTAGTGGCAGTGAAATGGACTAAACTATGCGTCACCCTGCAGCATTTATGAGGGTATTTCTTTGAAAGTTGAGACTTTCTAATAGAAAATTTAATTTGGACACTAAAATTAGGATCCATTTATCCCACACTTGACGTTTTTATTTCAGGGGTCAAAGACAGAAAAAATAGACTTCTCTGGAGCAGCAACAAGATTTTATTTGAATCCTTTGTCTTATATGGTCAAGATTTGCCAAGTCACTGAAGAACAAACCGCAGTGCTGTTGTGCTTCCAGAATCTAGATTTGCTCTCATTTTGTGGATTTGCTGATTCTTTGCTAAAAATCAGCAAACCCTCATGTCATGTCTAGTCTTTCATCTCAAATCAGAGTAAAAATTCACACCACCTTCAACACAAGTTGATACAGTTAATTTCCTTCCATAAGGACAGCAAAATTAAGGTACCTCCAAAGATTTCCTCTGGGTATGCTCTGCTCCGGGGATTGCATGCTGGATATACCAAGACTCAGCCTTTTTGCAGTTTCTGTTTTTCCTTCAGGGGTGCTTGACTCTTTTTGGTGGACTGGAGTTACACCATATTTTTCTTCCAGACACCTGAGAGGCACAGTCCTGTTGATAGGCTGAAAAATAATTGCTCCACTCTGCTTTGATACTGGTGTGCGATTCCCAACATAGTATCTAACTAGGCCAGGGATAGTGTCAAAACTTTCCAGTTCAAACTGATACTGAACACGACAGTAGGCTTCATTGAGTCTTAGAACTGTTTTGTTGATTTTAAAATGCTGAGAGGTATTTTTCCACTGACAGGTAAGAACAAAGTTCCCAGGACTGGAGAGAGAATCCCTAATTAGAAAATCTCCGTCTCTCTGAACGAGGCCTTCTGCCACCTTCGAGGAAAAAGAATTATACAAAAAATTACTTTCAGAATCAGAAAACAACACATTACAACAAAATATTCTTAAACACAGGAATTTATTTGGCTACTCTGGGAGGACAGACAAAGACACAAATACAAAGCAAAGCATGAAGTGTGGTAGAAGAATGATGTCTCAAAGTCCAAATTAAAAGCTCATCCCACAGCAGAGATCTGGAAGGGCTTCTTGGAAGCAGCCAGTAGCATGACCCACTTTTGCGTGTATATTTCTCCTAGTTTGCTAATAGAAAATAAGGCATGAAGGGAAAGCAGTGACCCAGGATTTTAAATTTAAAGCATCTGAATAGAGAGTCACACTGAAGTTTAGAAGCCATTAAGAGAAGATCCCGGATTCTGCCCTTTCATTATTACCATATGTGACAGCAGTTTTCATTTTTTATTCTTTGTGAACGCTGCATGTCAATACTACAGACTAGGAAGAGTCAGAGCCATCTTGTTTGGCTGTTTTGCGTTAGTCCTTTCATGTGACAAGAACGACGCTGAGAGCCAAGAGCCCGAGTGCGCGGCAGCTGAGCCCGGCCCGGCCCGCGGCTGCGGAGACCCGCAGGGGGAGCCCAGCGGCTCTGCAAGCTCCGCTCCAACCCAGCCCCAACATGCTCGCCTTTGGAAGCAGCAAAATTTAAATTACTGCACAGATTTTGGTGCGGTTTTTTCTCTCCCCCAAATTCCAAGCGCAAGAAAAAAAACAAACAACATTTTCACTTTGGTTAAGAATACTGAACCAAATTAATGTCAGTGTGCCTAAACAATATGTGGGCGCAGTATTCTCATATAAAGCTTAAATTCCATTTCCACATTTATTCTGTGCACAACAATCGTGAAATGTGTCTGTTTTCTACCAGGGTCTGCCCTGAATCCTTCCTCAGCCTTATTTTATGCCAAGCTGTGATAAATTCCATAGCTTTCATACTAATAGGCATTACATTCCTACTAAATTAATTCAGCTATCAGAGATACATACAGCACTTCAGGGAAATTCTGCTTGTCCATAAAAGCTCAAAGCACGTTGGGAGATGCAAAGACCACGTACCTGCCGAGGAATACGCCCGTGGTACCAGGCATGGCTACGCAAGTCTTCACTACTCAGCTGCAGTTCTTCCTCTAACTCCTTCTTCAGTTTTTCCGGGCTGTTGTCCATAACTTGCCTCTCCCTAGAAAACTGCAATAAAAGATTAAAAGCTTCAACTGTGCCAAGTTTAGTGATTAACATTTTACCTGGGTTATAACTTCCATCATATGACCTGCACTGGAATGCAGGTGCTGCTTTCAGCAGGCTGGCTTGGCTTTGCATTCTAAATTGTATTTGCAAACCCCAGAATTCTGTGAGATAACATGTGATTGTTCTACACCGCACAGAACAGGGCCAAGAGTTCTGTCTGCACACCAAACTAATAATGACACACCTACAAAGTCACTTCTCTTCCTCTTTCCAGTAAGAATTCTAACTATATCCAAAACAATGGAGCTGGACCCAAATGCCCTGCTCCAGTATTCTTCCTCCTGTTTAAACTTCGATTTCAAATCTAAATTCTTTCTCTCCAGCCCCCTTTGAACCCATCCAATTAAGAACATTCCAAATGCATCAAGACAGGCTAATCTAAGTGGACATACTTAGTTGTTCAATATTTCTGTTGCATTAAACTTTCCCAAGTGAAATTTCAGCCTTAAAGGGCTTACTTCTAATGGTCATTAAATGTGCACATCCGAGATGTTTCCTTCCCAAACAACAGAAGCTCTTGTTGCCCCTTAGCACAAAAGGCATGACTTTTACTTGAAGATATCTCCATTACCACTGTACAACTATTGTAAGATTTTCTGGAAAATCTCTGTCTTCATCTCCTTGGAGTACAGCTTTCATGCTGGCCCACTCTGGCTCACCAATCCTTATGGATGCACAGTTGCTAACAGTGAGGTGCAGTGCCTGCTCCAGACAGTGGCCGTGTACTCTTGTAAGCACTCAGTGCAGGGAAGTACTTTGGACTTCCGTTCATTCGCAAGGGTTGGGACTCCAGCCCATCTTTGTTGTGCTGAAAGTTTCAAAAGCCTGAGAACACGTTCTACACTGATCAAAGAATCAGAGCACACCCTCTCTTCAGAAAAAGACCATTTAAAAAAAAAAAAGTGAGAGCGAGAGAGGGAGGGGGGGGAGAGAGAGAGGGTCTCTAGCTGGAGCACAGACTAAAATGCAGCATTTTGCTCCAATGCATTATGGATTTTTCCTTAGATCTGGATATAAGCCAAAGCTCACAGTTTCCTTTAACTGACACGCTGATGCAAATAAGGAACACGTGCATTACTGAAAAAAGAACTGGGAATGCTTGCCCACCAATCCCTTTCTTTCCATCCCTGTCCTTTCCATGAACACTGCTCTCTATAGCATGTTCTTCTTCACATTGAATACTCCCAGCACCTAACCGTGGGAGCAGGTGGCACACATTTAACACTTCTTTCAACCATCCTCCCTGCAATTTCTAGCAGGCTGAATTACAACAGATTACCAGACAGCAGATTTTTGGTGGAATAATGCCAAAGGAGGCATCCTGCTGCCAAGACAATTTAAACATGCTGGGAGCCCAGATAAATTCTGAGATAAATTCTCCCCTTCTCTCTGCTTTTTTTAGAGAAAACTAAGGCTTCTCATAGACAAACACTAGTAGCCTACACAGACAGGCAGAAAATAAAAACAACCTAGTAAAAATTACTTTTCACCTTAGTTCCCTCCTGTGAACCATAATAGGGTGTTGCTTATCCAAACAAATACGGTTCAAAACAGACAAGCATTTTCATCAAGGAGTAAATTCTTTGTGCTTTTGTACATTAAGGTTTTTCATGAACTCCTTCCTAGCTTTATGAGAAGTTTGTGTTGGAAGAAACCATGCCACAAAAAACAAAAACAACACCAAAAAAAAAACAAAAAAAAACCCACAAACAACCAACAAAAAAACCAAAAAACACCCTGACCTTCTCTGCAAGGGTTTGTTCATAAACCCATGTGCAACATGAAGAGGTGAAGTTACTGGATGTAGAAGAAGTCACAGAAGCAGCTTGGTGAGGACTGAAGTTCAAAAGCATATTGAAGTGTCAAAACATAGTCAGGAAAGGCCAAAAATCCCCTCTCTATTCCAAACCCCTGTGACCTATCAGACCAGCACAGCTGAAGGACCTAAGGCACACACCTGCCACTTGTATTTCCCAACTCAAATGGCTGGAACCCATTTAAAGCTGACTGGCATTAAGTCTAAAATTAACAGCCATTTCACTGCCACATCTTAGAGAATGACAGCAAGTATTATACCATCTGCATAAACTGAAGGTAGCGTGAAGAGCACACAAATTGAGCTGAGGCTTTTCAAGAGCACCTTTTTCCCTGATTGCATAAGGAAGTGGCTGGAGAACTTTTCAAGTACCTCCTCCAGGGTAAGTAACAGCATCCAGTTGCAATGGTGCAACAAGCTCTTAAAGTCAGAGCTGTGTGTTTTGCTGATCTTCTGAGAGGACAGTTTTGAAAGATGCTTTTGACTCAAAAGAGATCTTAAAGAACCCAAAGCTGCTATAGAAATTGTTGCCATCATTCCAAAAGCATCTCACTGTATCTCAGTGGTAGGCAGAACTATTGTAAATAGAACAGACTATAGCATACCAAGGCAGTAATTGAATTTGCGTAAGAGAGTTCGATTTTTAGCCAACAAAAAGAACTATAGATCTTTACCAAAGCCTTATATAGCATGAAATGGACTAATTTCATCCATGGTACTGACATGAATTATCTTATAAATATCACAATGACCCACTTAAAGATACACATTAATTACAAATACAGCATGGAAACCTAGAATTTCTTCTTGTGGTTGAATGGATTTTTCATTACTCAAATGACCTTAACAAGACCCATATTGCACTTGGATTACATCTAACAACACAGCAAGAAAAACATTTAAAGAATCCAAACCAACTAAATTGTTAACATTCATGATTATTGGTTTGTTAAAAATCCTCTCCACCATGGTCTACCACTTGGAGTATACTCAGATTGCCAGAGAGGTCAGACATCTCCTGAGATGAAGCAAACATGCTTAAATAACCTTTATGCAACTCAGAACTTAGTGGAAGAACTCCAGTGGCTAGCAAAAATCCCAGAATACACAAGGGGAAAACTGCCTAGGTAAGCAAGTTTAGTAATAGCATGTCTTCTGGACAGTTTTTTTTGTTTGCTGAGACTGATTTCTTATACCACCTATGTCTACTAAAGGAGAATTGTGACTGATGAACTCTCTGTAATCTTACCAGCCTACACCCTTCTATGCTAAACACTACACCCAAGGTATGTGGTCTGCAAAAATCTCTGCATACACTGAACTTCACATCATGCAAGTGCTCAAAAACCACTCCAGGCACAGCCTGCACAACCCCGTTAGCCTGTAAATAAGGAAGAGTGTAAGTTTACAACAGTGTAATTAGCTATGTCAGTGGGCTTTCTTTCAAAAGAAAAGGTGACCTATTCCACACAACGTGATGCAGATATTTCAGCCTCATTTCCCAATAGCATCCAAAAATGAATAGGCAGCAATGGTAGGCTGTAAATTTGCACTAACTTCATAGTGACAAACCTCAGTTTAGTAGCATGTCCTTGTTTTATTTCTTTGTCTAAGGCACTTTGTTGGCTCCTACTCAACGACAGAAAGAAAGCTGAATTTATTAATTTACAGTTAGATAGAGAAGTGGATGGTAAACAGAAATTTTAAAATAAGCTATGGCAAAAATTAAAGACTCCATGTATTCTGCAACAAAACATAGTTGAAGCAACACAGGGAAGCTTCCAGCTTAAATGCTTTGAGATTTTTAATAGTAAAGCTGTCAGATATCCCTGGAATATAGAAGCAAATCAAGTCAGCAGAACTGTTTTCAAATACAGAAGCTTTTCCTGACCTACAAAGAACTCCCCCTAAGTATGTGCTTTCCAGCACTGTTTGTTCACAGTTTAGTTGCATTGTTTCCAGTCCTGGTGCTATTTTAAGTTCTTTCTGCCATGCTGGGTTTTTTTGAACAGGTTCTTTAAATAAAAATATAAAACTACCTAGAGCAATATAATATTATCAACCTCCAGCAAAAGCCCTCAATCCTACCTATATACCCTACAGAAAACCTAGAGAGACAAGAGCTTAGAAGGAGGGAAAACATTCCAGTCAGTAGTTATTTTAGTGTTTTTAATAAACTAAGAAACTCCATGGAAGTTTATTATATTTTACAAAGGATTTCTACTTCAGAGCCATTAAACTAATAGGAAATTGTGTTTACAGATGTAACAAGCTATCTTTGATGTTACATATTATTTTACTTTTTTTTTCTTTCAGGTAAACATTAATCTAGCACACCAAAATCTGGAAAATAGAAAAGTTTAAGGAAATAAAACATCAAAATATGATCTCATTTAGGGAAAATTTGAAGAGGACTTGACCTGCCTACCACCATATGCTGTACCTATGAAATTTGTGAATGTATTTTAATGGGAATTTCTCATGATAATCTGCTGTTTATGCATCCAAGGAGTTACTTTCATGTGAGTGTTTGACACTCTCCAAAGGAATATCACTATATGAAGCTCTTGTGTCAACCATTCTAATGGAATTTATCACATTAGACTGTGCTGAATAATCTACTGTATGAGGTTGCTAGCAAACAAAACAGAAGTCCCACAGTTATTTCTGTAGTTACAAATTAATTCCTTTCTAAAGTGATCAAGTGTTTGGTTTATTGTTTTGGGTTTTTTCTTTGGCTGGTTGTGGGGTTTTTTTCCTCGGTCATCTTTTTTTTTTTTTTTCCCAAAACAATCTGAATTATGAGGGAAAGACTTTTACTTTTAGACACTGTTTGGAAGTGGTCCAAAATTTGTCATGCTAGATCACCTCACTCAGTTCTGATACAGCCAAAATTCACATCATCTCTCTTTGTATCCTTTTGGCAAAATATTTACACAAAGCACAGCCAAGGACTGTTCCAGGTACAAGACTAGAGGTGAGCACATTTCCATCCAATCTCAATTACTCCCTGGTACTTCGCACAGCTCTGCCAAGTGATAGTTAAATGAGCCCAAAAGGCAGCCTTGGAACCACCTGGTTTCCTGTTGCCTTGAAGGTTTCAAGAAAAAAAGAAAAAGAGAAGAGATGATTATTAGGGATAAATAAGAACAGCTTTGTGGAAACTGAAGTGTGATCTGACTGAGGAAGAAAGTCAAGCCTGTACCTTTCCTAAACTTTCACTACTATTCCTAAAGTTTTAATAAATGTACTGAGTCTATCCAAACCAAATCTATTACAGGTTTCTCACAAATCCATCTTTTCTCCAACACTGGAGGCTTGCTGTGTCTGCTTAAGTACACCACAAATGCTGAACTGTGACTTTGTGACCTTGTAAAAATCACTGCGTCCTACAGAGTCTCAAACAAGTGAGGAAATGGGAGAAACTTTGTGATTCAGGAAAAACTTACATTTTGTAGAATTTACATAGCTTTTAGCCAAGTGGGTAAATTAGCAGAAAGACCAATAAACAGAAAATATGAAGGGGATGCTGGGACAAGGACAGGAAATACCAAGAGGCAAGACAAAGATGTGAAACAAGAAAGGGAGAGGAGACACAGACACAGAACACTCAAAACATCTGGAAAAGCGAAAAATAATGAAATTCCTCTAATTCCAAACCAATAAAGAGCAATCAACCTGTTCATACAGAAAATGAACATTTTATTGTCAAAGTTTCAATTTTGGATCAAGGTACAATTCACTGACTGCAGAGATCCCTGTCCTTGTGATCCTAATGCCCTTGTGATCCTAATCAGACTGCATATCTGGCACTGTGAATACAAGCATTTAAAAATACACAGTTACATCAATTTATAATATGTTTTAATGAGAACAGTGTATTTCATTTCACTTATAACTGTACTACCTGTCCACCAAACCCAACAGACTTGCACTGAGCATTTACATGTAAAACCAAACTGTCCAACACTGTTGAAAAACATTCTTGCTAACCTTATTTTCTCCTGTACAGAAGAACAGCATCATTGGCCAGGCCATTACAAAACAAGAAAAACACACAGAGTGATTTCTTAAGGGTTTTTCTGAGAAAGAACTAATTGAAAAAAGGGAATTTCTAAACACAGGAATCCATTTTCTGATTAACTTGGAAATTGAACTATAGCTGGTGCAAGGTTCTTCACAGGGGCAATCTAATCTTCCAGAGTGCACAAAGTTCACACTGGACTACAGCAAGTGCTATGTCAAGTAATAGGAGGTACAAAATGGGTGATTTACTCAGAGAGATGAATCAATTCAGGAGAACGGCAATTTTGAAGCCACATGATTTCTGCATGCTTGGGAACAGGTGACAACTTTTGAGGTTACTGATGAAAAGATAACAAAGTACCATGAAAACTTCCATCATGACTGTGATGGCTTTTAAAAATCAAATAAACTCCATCATGTGTATGTTCTCAGTCTGCCACTATGAACAACGTACGCTGCCTGTCATGCACAGAAAGCAGCCAATTTTTACTGGTTTTGGCTGTGATAGAGTTAATTTCTCAGTAGCTGGTACAGTGCTTTGTTTTGGATTCAGTATGAGAGCAATGCTGATAACACACTGATGTTTAGATTGTTGCTAAGTCATGTTTATCCTAAGTCAAGGACTTTTTTTGTGTCTCATGCTCTGCCAGTGAGGACGTGCACAAAAAGCTGGGTGGGAGCATAGCTGGGACAGGTGACCTGAACTGGCCAAAGGGATATTCACACCAGAACATCACACCCAGTGTACAAACTGGGCAGTCACCTGGCAGTGGGGCTGACTGGGGTTCAGGGACAGGGTCTGGTGTCAGTCAGTGGCTGGCGAGCAATTGCACCGTGCATCACTTGGGGTTTTTTCCTCTTTATTATCTTTATTATTATTTACTATTATTATTATATTTTACTTTATTTCGATTATTAACTTCAGCTGGGCTGAAACTCTGACAACTAATGAGTAAGATACTTGTTTGGAATGAGGGAAATTCTAAAAGTCTATCAGTACAAAGATCAGTTTAATGTTAAGTGAAGGTAATGGGAAAATTTAATTCTAGTGGATTCAACATCCACCTTCCTCTACAACACTACACTTACAACAAATCCTTAGTTTTCTATGTAACCACATTCAGAGCTTGGACAGCTTCATTTCTAGAATACAGATCCTGAGAGTTAGAGGAATCCTGAGAGTTAGTCAAATTTTAATCTCCTCACTCAGTGACCCTGGAGGTTTTGACGACCAAATGGAAAGGCTTTTAGCAGTTATGTTTTTTTTTTTTTTGTTTTAATCTGAGACATACCTAAAAAAAAGAAGTTAAAAGCATAAATACCTACTGAAGAATGTTCCCATTCCCATCAAACAGAAATCACTTACAGAGCACCAGTAGACCCTATGCTATCTACATATTTATGATAGAAGATAAACTACAGTAAAAGTTTGATCAACTATAAAATTACCACAGGAAATTGAAAACAAATTGGTATAAAACTCATCAAAACTCAAACTCAGCAGCAAAACAACCGGAAATCAAAGTTCCAGAAGCTATACAAAATTTAACATAATTTTGATAAATCAGTCTTTTCACATCTGTCCCTCTCCAACAATAACGAATCTAACATCAAAAAGGCAGACTCATAATGCTGAATGGTGACTACAGGTAACTCACATGTTATCAAATCCAGCTGCCTCCACATACATGCTGTAACTGGATATATGAAGCCTGAGGATGCCACTGGAACAGATTTAGATCATTGTACACTGAAGAAATATTAATTAAGATCTACTATCTATAAAAAGTGCTTGCAATTCATCCAAGATAAGAGATGGCACTTGCAATAAGCAGCTGCTTATAAAAGGCTTCTTACTCACGTCACATTCACAGCATTAGTACATTACCCAATAATGAGCTATAGCAACGTGCTGGGAGTTTTAAAACTTGGCAGTCCTGATAATTGGAGTGGCTTTCCCCTTTTGCACAGCTTCAGCTGAGGGTGAATCATAGCAGAGAATTAAGAATGAAAATACTTGAACTTCAAGGTCCTTCCCACTCCCATCACGACAACCATACTGATGAGTACTTAAAAAATTCTGTCCTGTGGCAAAGTTGATTTCATTATTTTAGACCTCTACATTTTTAAAGTCACCATTTATCATCGATTTAGTCTTAACTTCTTCTCTTCCAAAAAAATGGAAATTTAAAGAAAAACATTTTGGCCTGGAAGTGGCACAAGTCACAATTTAGTATTTTCACTTTTTTTTTTTTTTTTAAAGCACAAACAGGAGCTCCTAGCCTTGAAGTTTCTCTTTATTTTCCTCAANAAGTCACAATTTAGTATTTTCCCTTTTTTTTTTTTTTTTAAAGCACAAACAGGAGCTCCTAGCCTTGAAGTTTCTCTTTATTTTCCTCAATGTAAAAGCTGACCTTGACAGTAAACGGCTAAAAAAACTAAATGGGATCATAAAAGGTATTGGCACATCATGACTGAACAATGAGTTGATCCAAGTTCAGATGTTCTGCACTGACCATTATATTTTCTATTAATGCATGGGAAAATAAACCAAACATCTGCTGTTGAGTTACCAATTTCACACACTAAAATTAAGTACAGCAAAATGTGAGTGCTGAAGTGCTGTACTGTTTCCTGTACTTTGATGGGACACAACAAAGCATCTCTGAGCTTGGCCACATACTGTTTTCAATTAAATTGGATAACATAATGGATTTATCTCAATGCAGCAAAAAATCTGAATCTCTCAGAGGTAGAGAACTTCAGCATGTTTAGGGATCGGTTTGGTATTTCATTACAATTGTAATTATTATTAAAACCAAGAATTAACCTCATCTAATTACAAAAACTGATTTTGCTTGAAGTTAAAAAAAATTAAATAATACAAATAATACACTTAAAAATTTTAAAAACTGATTACTTCATTTCATACCATCTTATTGTTCATATCATCCTATGCCCTTGGGCATTCCACAAAATCCACACCATATAGCTCCAAGGTTCAGACCTTACTTGATTTGACCACCAGCTGTTTCTATACCTATAGCCACTTTCTCTTCAGTAAGTGCACCCCAGTTCCCTACCATCCAAACTTCTTAAAATAGCAGTTCATCAGATTTAACTAATGCTAAATATGCATACTGGAACATGCATTCACATCTATTTTAAATGCTGCAAATCTCTTTAAATAGAACTTTATTTTTGAAAGATCGCAACTGTAATTTGTTTCTACATAAAAAGTTTTATTTTTTACCCTCCACACAGCAAACACTATTAATGTTTCAGTTCCTCTAGAGACTATACGGATTAGACTAAATGGAAAGTTGCCATGACAACACCACTGTTATTTTAAGTATTATAAATTCATGCCAAATTAAACAAAGGGCATATGCATGGTCAAGAACAAGTTTTCTAACTGTTCTGACAGCCAACAATAAACCCCAATGTAATTTTAAAAGTTTTATAACAGAAGAATTAAGCCTTAAAACAAGAATGAAAATTAATTACAGCACAATAGAGCATCTTTAGCGCTCTGCTGTGGTGATAATTTCTGACATCTGTCCCAGTCAGAAGGAGAAGTCAGTCTGATCAGAATCGCTTTTTCAGTGTGCCCAAAAGACTGAGCCCCACACCCCACTATCAGAAATGGACAGTTCTAAGGCTAAAACACCGAAGGTGAGAGAAGGCGCAGCCGTTCTCAACTTTTAAGAGCCTCATCAAAGTCTGAAAGCCAAAAGGCCAGAAGATAGCAACCTTCACATCGTTCCTCACTGCAAGTGCTCCAGAAAGTCTATACACACTACAGTGACTTGAAGAGGTGACAAAGACCAATTCACACACAAACCTTAAATAAAAAGATTCAGTGTAGCTCAGAGGTCCTCAAAAGTAGTTAGATACCTCACATGAATACAATTTCCAAGTCACTTACTTCTGTAAGTGTGACTTAAAATATTCATAAAGGCTTTTCCTGTGCTTATAGTGCATATAGAGTATTTTTGCACAAAGTGAAAGACATCCCTGCCCATGGCAGAAGGCTTGGACTAGATGACCTTTAAAGATTACTTCCAACCCAAACCATCCTATCAGTATATGATTTTGTGTATCTTGCAATTAGAAAATATCTAAAATATAAGGACAAATCCAATTATCTGTAATGTTTAAAAAACACCTGTGTTTCTGAGAACAACTGCCTACGGTTTCACTAAGTAGCTGGAAAAAGTTAAGGACCCAAATGGTCTGACTAGTTACATTCTGAAAACTTGAAAATTCACTAAAATTCTCTTCAGCAAGTCCCAAACCAGAGCATTTTTAACTTAGTCCCTTAAACATAAAGACAGTCAGCTTCAGGCTCATAAACTGCAAGTTGTTTAAGCTTCTCTCTGAAACAATAGTGAATTCTAAAGGTGTTCTTTAGAAAAGAAACACACTGTACCCAACTGTGGTATGAAAACAAACACTATTAAACAAAAACTAAAAGTATTACCGACTAGCAAACTGTTGTTGAAAAAGAGCACCTACCTTGACTCTGATAATAGACTTACGATGATAAAAGCAGCAAAGTGCTGCAAGCAGCATTTGAAAAACGTTATAGTCCTTTGGCATTTTCAATTCTGCTGTTTGTAGTTCCTCAAGACTGAAGAGAAGCAGTCCCTACCAGCAGTGCTGTGGGGCTCAGCAAGCTCTTCAGTATCAGCACTGCCCACCAGAGCTGCTACACCCCCTACTCACGTATCAGCCTGGGACACTTTCCCAGCTGAAGCTGATACCATCAATTCAGGGAGCGCTGGCACGCTGGCTTCCAGCATGCCAAACAGAGAGTGCCAGAATCCTCATGTGATCTGTTTCACTCACCAGTGAAATCCTAGCTCCTCTATCTTGGTATCCCCTTGCTCAGAGATGTGTTTAACCCATCAGCACAAGGCAAACTTCTCTTCTCGATGAGTTACAATATCTGACTGTCTCCCTGTGCTGGTAAGTCTTAATCAGTCGCTCCAGTTCTATCTGCATCACCAACTATACACACATGAAAGAAAAAAAAAAAGAGGGAAAGCAGTTGATTACTGTTTGATGATGGTAAGGATTGAGATTTGGTAACCAAGGAAAATGATAAATCTGTTTATCTTTAATTAGGAAGCTTCTGGCAAATAGTCTTTGGAAAAAATAGCAAGAAACCAACCCTGTAAACATAGTCAGTGTTTCAACCGAGGTACCTTTAGCATTTACAGCTATCAGCTTTAGCTTGGTGATAGTCCCATGGATTGTGCAAACTGCTCGAGAAAGAAAGAACTGAATTCATGAACATGTCTGATGTGGCCAAGTAAAAGAAAGCACTACAACAAAATAAAAAGCAGCAGTTTTATTTACGCCTGTGATTCTATTCTCTTGCACAGCACAGTCCAAAGCTTACCAGTCAGCAAACTGGTAATCTGGCAAACTGCTCATCAGCAAAGAATTTGACACAGCTCAAGGCCCTCGCAAGAACCAGGGCAAAATCAGGTAAACAACTTGGGTGATTATAATAGCTGTAAGGGACAAAATTTCACCTCCATAGCAATCCAGTGAACAGATTTGGTGACAGGAAACAAAATGGACTGGATTAAGGGGTACAAGAATGCCCGTAACACTCAAGAAAGAGAAACTTTGAAGAGATCAATCATTTGTTACTTGGATGGTACCAAAAAAATACAGAAGTCACAGATATTTCAGATCTTGGATTAGGAATAAATCACAAAGAGTGGTTAAAATGAATAGTTACTTTTCTTTTTCATCAGTAACAAATATATTACATGATTTGGAAGACACGTACATTAAATGCTTATTGATGTCCTCGGGTATTACTTGCAAGGTACTTCTCACCTAATAGCAGAGTACTTCCTCCCCACATTGACTGAACAACGGGAAGTGCCCTCAGTGCCTGCATCCAGCAATGGAACTTGGTAACAAACCAGCGAGCAGCACTGAGAAAAATAGACAAAATGTGTACTGCCTTTCAAGGAAAATGGGATGGAGTGCCTATCCAAAAAAAAAAAGGAAACCCCAGTGTTGGTTACAAGGAAAAGGAAGTGCGATGTGTGAAGTTCTCTCACCTGACCACCTAAGGTTTGCAGGTACCTACCATCAAATTAATGTTCAGAATGTTTATGAACAGAATGTTCATAGTCAGAGTACTTGGCTATGTGTAGGAGATGCTATGCCTGTGACACTTTTGAGAAAAGGAAAGCAATGTAGGAATAAAAGAACAGAACATTAAATGGACTCTAAAGTAATAAACCTGGCAAGAAACAGGATACAAGATTGACCAAAAAAGAGGCTGAAAATACTGACTTTGAAGATGGAGTCCTGCTGTAGAGATGAGGAGAGGAAATGCCTCTCCAAGTAGTTTATGACAAACTCAAACAATGAATGAGATAATATAATAGGAATGTGAAAGTGCCCTCATTTTCTCTTTGCTCTGTGCTGCAGTGTATTTTAATTTACTTTGAGTTCCTTTTCCACTTTGAGGAAATCCATGGGATTGCTTTAGCAGGTAGCCAGAGAAGAGAAGATTAACAGATACCCTGCAGAACTTCAAATACAAAAGCCTCAACTGTGATTCTTGTTTGTTGTCTGAAATTTTCTGGTACTGTGGCAGGACATCTCATCAATGACTGTATTTTTGAAGAATATTCATCAAAAGTTCTCATAATAACAGCCTAATCCAATTTTAAAACTGAAGGGGAAGGATGATAAAAAGGGAAATCATTGAAGACTGCATCAGTCAAGGCATTTTCACTTTGTAATGCTGGCAAGATAGTATTAGTATCACTGCACAACACACTAAGGTTTCACTTGGAACACCATGAACAGAAACTATCAATACAAGTAACTCAGACTACAGCAAGTGACAAGAAGGACTGTTAGGATAACTTATCTATTTTGGCAGCAGAAACAATTGATTTAGCAGTGCAAAATAAGGTTGACCACTTCTGCTCTTCAAATAATTAAAAGTTCCAAAAAGGATTTCTTTACGGGGTTAAAAAAAAAATAAAGGACAGGAATACTACAAGCTATCAATATGTAAACCTACACTGAAATTTAAAAAAAAGGTTCTCATCTACCACCAAGAATAAAAACCTCCAGTTTTCCAAAAAAAATGAGGATTGGAGTGGTAGGTCTAATACAAATGGTAACTGCCAGTTCCTTATTTCCTGTCTGTAATGAAATTAAGAATCAAAAATTATGTATGTTGTGAGAATGCCAGAAATTATGAACCTTAAAAAATAATACCGTACAATTTCATATAGCAGCTGTCCATGCTTTTTATCAACAGTGCACCTGACAGGAAAAAGGATACTTTATTTAAATAGTAATTAAAAAAAAAATTAGAATAAAGTGATTTTTCTTTTTTTTGAAGGTTAGTATGACTTCTGCCTATATAGCTCAATGAAAGGATGACAGCCTTTGCATGACACTGTGATACAGCAGTATGAAAATTAAGACTACTGGAAGGAATCTTAAAGAGCATGTGAGAAACCTCTGGCTGATACTATGGTATTTCCTGCACTGATGGCAATCAAGGAGCTGTTTTCAGCCAACATGATTGAGGACAGCCTTCAGGCTGCTCCAAATTATGCTTCGTACACAGATCAGATTTACATTTATAAACATTGACTCAAAGAAACAAAGGATGGCTTAGCCACATTTTCATCTTCTGTCCTTCAATTTTTTGCTGATACTTTGGGTTCTTAGACTCTGCACATGAGAAATAAACCATCTGTTTCTTAGAAACATCAAATACAATCCTTTTGCTAAGTCATCTATTATGTATTTCAAATGCTCTTCAGCACCAGAAGATCAACCACCAGCTTTATTCCTTTGTTTTCAAAGATTCTTGCCTAGAATATTAAAATGTCTGTTAATCTCTTCATCTGTTACTATGGGTAGATTCTTTTTGATAACTTTGATAGCTAAACTTACTAAGAAAAAAATTTCAGGTTCATAGAATTCATGACCACATGAGTTCCAGCAGACTGGAAAAATTCTGTGTTGAGTTCCTAATAGTCCATTACAAAGAGAAATTAAGGAGCTTCTGCTAACCCCATCTGTAATTACAAAGCTTCTGGAGTTATTTAAGATGTTTTTCATGGTCTGGTTTAAATTACACTTACCCAGTGTTCCTCAACACACCTAAACCGTGTCCAGGTCACTCACAGCACATTGCATATGCAGGAGTTTGAGGTCTTCACAAAGGATAATGTGAACCTGCTCAGGGGGGAATCCTCTTAAGCTGCTTTAATAGTACAGGTCAAACAAGATAAAATGTAGGGATAATTTCTTCAGTGGGGGTCAGTTTATTTTCCTCTCATTACCAAAAAAAAAAATAAAATCATGTGGCTTCAAAGTTTTAAGTGGCTAAAGGAACACACTCCATAAAACTTGACAACTCACAAGCAGTCTGAAGTAATCAAAAGAGTCTGCAGAGCTACAAGATGTTATTTTGAACCAAATACCAGTCACGCTCATGGAAGTGCTTAGAACTCACACACAGAGTTATAATGATTTGTGATTTCATATTAGAGAAAGATAAATAATTTCAGACTAAATTAGATCAGGGAATTGTGGGTTTGCCACTTTACTTTGTACTACTCAACAATTCATTTAAGCATTCAAATAAGCCTAACAACATTCAGTGAAACACATGTAATGCTGTAGATTTCACCCCACTAACTGGAAGCAAACAATCCAGGCAGGAAGCCAGCTGTAAATGAAAGAAGGCACGGTGTACTGTACAAGGGTCAAGAGCACAAATCTGATTAGAAACAGCCCCGAGCAGGCGGCGCTGCTGCTGCTGCTGAGTGACGCCACACGGACACGTCCCCATTCCATGGTGCACAGCTAACTATGGGCTGAGTGCCTGTGGCTACAAAATGGCACCGCTGAGGCTGCACTAAAGTACAATATGAATACAATTTGAAAGAAAAAAAAATCAAAGAACTTAAATCTTCAGTTGAAACATTTTTCATTTAATACATAAGAGTTTTTCCATAACTAGTTACCTGTTCTTTTTATTGCAAGAAAAAGTCAGGAAACAGGAGCCAACTGATAAATAATTTGTCCACACAAACATCATCTTCATGATGCCCACTAGCATTAGTTTTAGCAATAAGTCCTTCAGACATGGCACATCGCCTCTGCCAAGGCTCTGTGCAGGGATGTCTCCAAATTCAGGTAGTGCCCAACTGTTTACAATTGAACACATTTTAAAGTCTAGAATAAATGGAAAGAAGGGGATGACGAGACTGTCAGAAAACTTTAATGTGTTCCTAACTCAAATGTCTACAGCACATAAAGTCCAATCACTCAGTACTACCGTTCCTGTCTCAGTTCTTCACAGCCCTGACTCTTTCATGTTCTCTTGTATAACCTCACTTCCTGCAAGCTGTAGTTGGTGCAGCTTCTGATCATAAATCAACAGATGGAGCTGCAGCTGTAATTACCCTTGTTTGCATTGCACAGGTGTGGTGTGGGAGAGGTCAGCACAACTTCTTCCTCCTTTCCGTCGTGGTTCCGTGAGGCAGTCTCAGAAACACACTGCAGTTGTATAGGAATACTGAGAAAACAGACTTTGCATCTATTTAGTTTACACTTCTGCTTGAATACGTATCTTTGAAAATCTGCCTCATATAAAAGCCCAGGTTGGCAGGGACAAGAAACAAATGCCCAACATGCTTATGAGTTTCCTACTGGGTCCTGATTTGCACTTTAAGACATCCAAATACCTTTGAGATTTATATGTTCTAGCTATAAATTTTTTTCAGTCTTTTGGCAGTAGGTCTGTTCTACTAGCCACCTTCCTATTACGAATCCACCAGCAGGTTTAATTGCTCCTACCGAAACCTAGTATATTCTTGAGCTCCACCTACTGTCTGCCAATCCAAGTACAAATATTAAGTAATTTTGTAATGTCTCACATATTTTTCCTTCAATTTATTCCTTGGATTGAAAAAAAAATTATGAAAAGACATAAACTTTCTTTTTGTTCAGAGTTAGTTTACAGCTTCTGGCTAATACCATCTTCTCTCTCCTGCTGACTTAGCTGTCAGTAGTCTAACTAGCTTTACTGGTCAGCATACCAAAGCTGTCTTGGACACAAAAATAAGGCATTAACACAATCGTTAACTCCAGCCTTCTGGTTTTGAAACCCTCCCTAGTCCTGTCAAAATAAAGTGCTTGTTTGTGTGAGATTTACACCAATTCCAAATATAATGCAAAGATGAAAAAAATCTGTTACTTCACCAGGGTAAATGGAAACTTTAAAAATACTAGCTAATTACCTAAAACTCCTCAATACCCTAAAACACTTCCCTTTTATACAAAGAATGTGTATTTTGGATGTGTAACACTCCAAAAGAAAACTTACAAGTCACTTGTTCTTTGTCAGAGCTTGGCTTTTCAAAAGACTTTACCAGCCTTTAAAGGTTTTACTAACAAAAGGATTTGAGGACATGGAGACAAATGACCTCTGGGTATTCTAGGCAGTCAGTGCAACATTATACTCCATTATTTGTGTAGATGCTTCTTTTCTGTAAGTATCCAACATACAAAAAAGTGAGACCAGCCCGCTTTTTTGACTACACACATCAATAAATGGCATCCCGATGGAAGTGTCCCAGTGCTCCTGCTGCCCTCTCCACAGGCTAAACTGTATCTAAACAGTGTCTCCAAAAAGAGGCAAGATGTACAGACACACACAGTGTACCAGCCTTACTCTAACCATTATCTATAAACACAGCTCTGAGAGATGAGAACCTTTCCCTCCTTAGGCTTTCCCTCCTCTAGGCTCCCTAGGCAGCTCCCTAGAAGCCGCACCAGTAAGAGGATCCAAAATGCTTAATAATCATCATCATCACCAGCTTTCCACACATTATATACTCACTCCCCCTTGTGGCTCATATGCTTACAGACATTGAAAGAGCAACAGTAAGGTGTTGCATGGAGTTAAATATTTTGTGTGCCCGACAGCTTTTGCTATTAGTCCATCTTCAAAACTATGAAAAGTACCACCACATACACCTTTTTTTCTCTTTCTTTTAAAAGTAAATGCACATCATCATGTACCAGTATTTGCTTTCACTGGCAGGGACATTTTGACTTGGGTATATTATCAAAAAGCCAGGTTGGGTGGGGCCCTGAGAAACCTGGCCTAATGGGAGGTGTCTCTGCACAAGGCAGGGGGGGTTGTAACTAGGTGTCTTTTGAGGTCCCTGTCTACCCAAACCCTTCTGTGATTTTATAATAACTGTCAGCATTTGAGAGCCACTGGGATTCATATTTTGGAGAAAAGGGGTAGTTAATTTAAATAGAAGTTTCACAAGATCACTAGAAATTAAGTAAGACCAGTTTTTTGTAGCCCAAAACTTCTATCCCATGTTTTAGATTCAGACGTTTCCAGCTTGTGTTTCCCACCTGTAAATAAGACCTGATAGTAGTTACTGATCCTCTAACAAAGGTATTGAAAAGGCCAACTAAGTAGCTACTGCCACTAGTATTAATACTGGTACCAAGGAAATAAGTGCAAAGTAATTTTACAGTTTTCAACTCAAAGCTCAGTGCAATCTCAGTGCATGTAGTGGTTTTTGATGACTCCAGATCAGACATCATTTGAGAGTTAATGAGTAATAATAGAAGAAGTAGAATACAGACATTAGCTGGGTCAAATCCATGGTAGGATAACATGTAATATTAATCAGTAACATGCAAAGAGAAAATGCTTGCTGCTCTAAGAATTGTCAGCATTCTGTATTTACCAAAGCACCCTCAGCATGATCCTCAACAGAAGATGCTCCCAATAAGCAAAATACCCTAAATTCCATTTCAACATCAGAAGAGAGGAATGCACTGTTTAATGACTTTGCAATGAAAGTCAGAATAATTAGAAGGCCACAATCCACTTGACTCAATTCATATAGGGATTGTAACCTACAAAGGAAAAAATCCCTCCTCACAATACAATAACTAGCGTGCCCCCCCCCACCCCAAATCCACAAAACCCAAAAACCTCAAGCAACCAGCCAAAAAAACCCACAAACCCCACCACCCACAGAAAAACCCAGATCTTAGAGCTAATCAGGTCATTCAGGATTTGGGGTCTGGGAAAGAGGAAAAAGTTCCAAATAGGAACAGGCTAACTTGGGATTCATTCTCTTAGGGACGCATGAACTAGGACAGTAAACTGAAAGTGCACTGTCTCGCAGAGCTGTAGAATTGTGCCCTTCCTGCATAATTTACTGCAAACACCAGCTTACATTTTATTCATCACTTTGCAGTCAATAGATTACAGAACTTTTGACTCAACCTTGTTTTCCGAGACTAGCCTATTGGTCAAATAAAATTCAACATGAGAAGATTCTGAAACTTGGGTGTTAGATTCCACCACTGATTATGAATAACTGCATTCTATCAAATAAGATAAGTTTTCTTTAACTTCAAATGAACAGGGGAAGATTCTCAACAGGAGTTCAGGGGAAGAGAGCTGCTGAATTTCTACTACATATGTAACTCCTCAAGTATTTTAATTTTTTTTTTCTGGGTTGATGAAAGGTTTTAGGAATAATTCTCATACATACTTAGAGAAATAACTGCCCCTTCTAAGTAGAGAAAGGGCAGACATTGTAAGAAACAACGTGGTATAAGACTTAAAAAAAATTCTACTACCTGAAATTTCACTATCACCAGAACAGGACTAAAATTAAAAGACAACATGCTTTGTCCAACTTACTGCAACAGCCCAAACTTATCCCACTAGAAAATGAAATACAGGTAACGAATGGAAGACAGATGGACAGAAAAATCAAAGCAAAACCAACCCACAAAATCAACCAAACAAAAAACCACAAACAAGAAACAACAACAGCAAAACCCCCAAAAAACCTTACTCCCAAAAAACAAAGAAACCCAAAGCTAAACATCTATGTGCAAAATACCACGATTTAGGAAAAAACTCACCCACAGTAACAATTACAAGATAATTAGACTAATCTAGTTTTGGAGGTAGTGCAGATTATTTTGGGATGATAGGGAATCTCTTTTGTTGGAAGTCTGGGACAAATCAGAACATCTATTCCAACAGTCTCAGTGACACCCTGACAAAAAAAGAAAATATCAAGTTCCCTCTAGGACCTACTTCTACATCTCAATGACAGGGAGGAGGGGAAAAATTCCCCCCATTCTGTACCTGAGAAAAAAGCAACCAACTTCCAACAGTCAGGCTATGACAAGAGTTACAATGAAATTACTACAAGACGTGATTTAATAGCTATGACTTGATTAAAACTATCCAGTCAAGTGTTTCTTTTCCAGCAGAGGGCAGTGCACAACCAGCAACCACCCATCAGGAATCAAACTGAAAGTTCATTGACAGACAGATAGTGACATGTATTTAACATTAGATTTGCTCTAACAGAATCTTATATGTGTGAATTACACAGCTTGCAGACGAGGCAACTGCTGTGGAATGATGTTTGTGAAGCTTCTGTTCGTGCTAAGTGGAGACACATGAGAAAAAAGTAAGTATCTCTGATTGAAGCCTTTTGACACCACTGATGATCTTTGAGTTGGATGACAAATGCATAATGACAAAGAGATGTGTAAAGTCCAAGTCGGCCACATGGGCATATGCCTTTTCTCCTCAACAAAACACATTCCAGCTGGTAATTCCACCCTCTGTGATACCGTTGCCCTTGCTGCAGTTGCAAAAAGCATGGAAAAAAAAGTCCCCAAACCACCCTGTAGACTCAAAAAGAACCTCCTGATCATGTGGTGCCTTAGTGTCAGGCATTCCTTCCAGCTCTGATATTTAATGCTGTCAGACAACACAGAAACTCAACAAACTTTCCGCTCACAAGTCACAACTCGCATCTCAACAGGCAAGTCTCTGCAGGAGAGGGATACACAGCACGAACAGGAACACACTGGAGTTGGCAACTTTTCCACTGAGTTGGGGATTTCTTTTATGTATTTCCATGTCTAAAAGAGACTGCTCGCAATGAAATTTCACAGTCATCAGGAAAAAGTGTTTCCCAAAGTGTGGCTACTTGTCATGCTGACACAGGGGTTTTTTCTAAATTTTCTAAACACACACATATACAAATTTTAATTCTGATCACCGTCTTATCACAGAATCTTCTTGGCACAGCCAGTAGAATCATGAGAGTCAAACACCCATGCATATATTGGATTGGCATCCACAATATTATGAATTTGTGCAATTAACTATACAAACTCTGCATCAATAAACCTCATCACCTGATCTATATTTCCTGAAATTGAGTTAAATCCACAAAATATTGTCCTATCTTGCAAAGCCATAGATAACGATCAACACACTGGAATGTCATCAAAATTTTATTTTCAGTTGCACTAACCATAGCCATGATAAATAACAGTAATTCCTATGACAGGTTGCTTTCTAACAAAATCAAGGAGTAGGGAGAAAAGTTAACATTATGGGACTGAGACAAAAAAGAATCCTTCAGCAGAAGTCACAAGAGAATCTTTTTGTGTAGCTGTAGCTTCCTAAAACCAGCAACAGTTTTTTCAAGTCTTAGTCTAAATATAAACTTCCCTCATGACCATGCTGACCAGACAATCAGTCATAAATGTTGTAATTTTTCCACTAGTGGAATAAAATACAACTCCAAAACCTCAGGCCATAGTAATATTCACCAACTCATTGCTGATATGTATTTCTGTAATTATTAAGCACTATTTCCACAGGAAATGATTGAAAGGTTTCCATGAAAGAAGGAGAGAAATCTGTTTTTTTTTCCTTTTCACCCTGATATAGCTTCAATGATTAGAGCACAGACTTCTATATATAAAGATCCTAAAGTAACAAGAATGGGACAGAAAGCTATTTTTAGTTCACATTAATTTGATCAATATGACTCACAGAAAGTTCTGTGACACACTCAAATGTGCCAGCATTTGATTCTTTCTCCCCTGCTGCAGGAGTCTGTTCTGTGGATGTGCACTCAGGGTGTGGGAAGAACCTGCAGAGACTACCAATGGACTATTATTTGGTTCATAAAACTTGTAAAAATCTCACAGAATGTACAACGTGCTATTGTGTCCCTAAATCTCTTTCATGACTCGGGTAGCAGCCTGACTCAAAGCAGTCTGGCCTGTTTTCACTCCGACCATAAAAGGTTTTTTTTTGAAAGAGCCATTTAACTGTGACCATGGTTTCAGCAGCACTGTGAATACAAAGGAAGAGTTGAAGCCATATGGACACTTCAGTATACTCAGACTTCAGCAAATTAGTACATTTTTCCCCCCTTAGAACTTGTTTTTGCATAATTAGCTCTCTTTATATACTGAATGAACGAATACATCAATATTCAAGATGTAGTAAACTGCCATATGTAAGCAAGGTAATTTAGATTAAAGAATCAGAAACCACAGTGCATCTATAGAGAACACTCTAATAAAGAAAATAAAGGAGTAATTCTATAATCACTGTTTTCTGTCTTGTATCTTGAGCAGAATAAAATGGTGGAAAAAACCAACTTATTTTGCCTTTCCTCTGTTCAGAATATTTCTGAATACAAGGATTTATTTATTTTACTTTTAGTCACCAGATTCCAGGAAGGAAAGGTTTGTTAAAAAGAAAATTGCTACACTCAGCTTCAAAGTTTAACATCATTCTCTCTGCTTGCAGTCACTATAGCCACAACAGACACGATGATATTCTTTTCACTGAGAACCAGCACACAACCAAAACCATCACTGTGTTACTCTTTCTCAAGTCTGAATGAATTCTCCACATTCAATTTACAGCAGAGTCCCGTTCTTAGATGTTGATCACTCTCCAGCAGAAGCACATTCTAAACAAGTATTAATTATCTTTCTTAGGGGACTCACCAGAAACTCCAGTAGCATATTTGCATCACTGCAGAAACAGTGCTAATTTGCAACTATGAAGATGCAGAGTCAGTTCTGTGCCTTTTGTAATATTACTTTTTAAATCTAGCTAGTTTAAAACTAGAAACAGTGCTAATTTGCAACTATGAAGATGCAGAGTCAGTTCTGTGCCTTTTGTAATATTACTTTTTAAATCTAGCTAGTTTAAAACTAGCTACTTGTCTTTAAAGAGAATAGGTATGACTCTGCAGCCTGATAAAGTGGATCAGTTATGGGAACGGCACCTATTTGATCATCTCGAATCTCTCGAAACAGCCACCTATAAAGAGTGTGTCAGGAGTGGGGCTGCTCCCTACCGGACAGTGATCTGGGAGCACAGGGTGGGCAACATGCTCACAACAAGGTGCAGTCCCACAGCACCAAGACCCAGCCAAGGTGAGCAGGTCGGTGACACCAACAGGTCCTATCACATTCCAGAGAGCCTCAGGCAAGAGCGGTAACAGGCCAGGTATAAAGTCCATCCAGGGCTTCCCACCCAGCACCTGAGAAACAGGACTGGGCAGGCACCCCCACTGAACAATGCAGGGCCTGAAGGCCCCAGCCTGAGGCAGCCCTTGCTCAGCGGGTGTGGGTCGAGGTCCTAAGTGAGGCTGGGTCAGGACACTCAAGAACCATTAGTGCCCTCAGGGCCCTGACACGGTACAGTTTGCCTGGGACCGTAACTCTCAGGTAGAATTATCAGCAGCCAAACTACCCTAACACAACTTAGATTTGTGCCATGTATCACTTCCAAGATAATGCAATTCTTTCAAGGCAAATTAATTCAAAGTCTCTCTTCTCTTTGCAGCCTGAATAACATCATGAGAGAAACAAGAATCAGTATCAAGACTCTGTGTACAATTAGTTCCAGTGTTAGTTTTTTATGTATGCATGATACATCATACATGCTTCATGCTCAAGTCTGTATGTGTTTTCAGTCAGTAAATCAACACCTCTCTGTTGAGAGACAGTATTAACTATATTTTCCTATGCATCAGAAATATAAATCTGTCCCTCAGAACTTTGGTATCCTGAATCAGCAAAATATGATTCCCAAAAGTGCTCTTGTTGTTTTCTCCCTCTTCTCTTACTTTTTCATTTAAAGGGGTTTTTTTTCACAACTTTAGCAACATCTGTCAGAGCCTACCTTGTTCAAACTACATATGTACAGATTATATACCAAAGAGACTTCTGCAAATGGCAATGGTGGCATAAACATTGTCAGATGCTACAGAAATATACCTTTTCAGCTTGACAAAGTTAGTGTTCTGCAGTTTATACCTGACTTAACACAGCCACCACAAGGTATCTGAGGTTCTGGAAAATTTAAAAACATTAATATAATAGTTACCATAGGGTAAGTTCTAGAAGACAACGAACATATACTTGAAACTTAAGCCATCAAAGCAGGTTCAAGATCCTGTTGGTATCAAGGCACATCTTTCACACTTAGAGTGTAAAAGTGATACAACTGTTTACAACTGATAAACAAATTACTGATGAGAGTCTTCCTTTATTAATTAATTATTGTTTTCCATGTAAGAACACATTTCCACAATCAGTTTTATTAGTAACACTGACTTTTATAGGAAAAAAAATGCTTTGGCGAGTTTTATTTAGTAGAAAGCAATTTCTGTGTATTTTTCAAAGTTGTTGTTTGAGATTTCTTGTCTACAATTCCTATTATAATACCACTGAACAAGGATCCAAACTCACACTTCACTAAAGGCAGGGATATAGATTGAAAAGGTAGAGATATTTCAGGAAAAACTGAAAAAGGAAGGGGAAGAAAAAGGGATGGTAACCCTTGTATTCTCCTTCGTAACTCTTTTCCCCAGGCTTTCCTCTTCAACATCAAAGTTTTAATAACTAAGCTTAGCATCACTGCTATTGACAAGAGTCCAAGACAAGCTTCTACTAGAAAAGTGGAAAAGATCAGAAACCACATTTATAATACAGAACTTGCTGCAACAAGACAAGACACTCATATTGATGAATTGGCACATGATACCTCTGCCTTCTGCTTGGTCACATTATTAAAACTGTAACCACATACTCGGCATAGCACAGTGCAAGACACACAGTAAATGAAACACAGCAATTAACATGGCCACCACTTTGTTGCCTCTGGCATCCCCTCTTCCACAGCGCTCTTGAGAAAGCTTTTGGTGTTCTGTCTCTGCTTTACCATATCCCAACTTCAGCCAGGGACTGAGGCCAGGGACCTCACAACACTGAACCACCTGTTCAGAGCAGAAATCCAGCAGCTGTTCTGAGAGCCCTGTGGTAGCCGCTTTCCCATGGATCTTTGTGTTCTGCTCTTCCCCTTCTCTTCTTCAAAACCTTAATTCCTGCATCTACCCCAAGCCTAGGCAGAAAATCCAGCAGATGACTCTGCCACACTTTGAGACAATTAGTTCTAGCACTGTCCTTTGACAATCTCCTCTCCACACTGTATTACATTCTCCTGGTTTATGTCTTCAATCAACCTGAACCTTAACCCGGGCACCTCTCCATTTCTCTCAACTATGAGCATCCACAGAAGGAATTCTAGCTGCAAAACCCAGTTGACTGGTTCTCCTCAGTCTCTTCCTCACCTGAACTCTAACCTGTAGCAGAAATTCAGGTGCCTGAGAAAGTCAGGTTGTCCACATTAATAGCTATAGAAATATCCTACATTGAGGATAACCTGTGTTTATCTGACACTTCTCAAAAAACTACAGACTTCTCAAGGACAGGGAACAAGGCCCAACAGTTAGAGAAGCCCATTGTTGAGAGACATGACATACAAGCCAGATTCTTGCAAGGTTCTGAGAAAGGATATTCACTTAAAACTTGTTGAAAGGTACTGTTCATTAGAAATTACAGCACTACAAGAGACCCACAATACAAAATCATACCCCTAAGGCTTCTTCTAAATTTTCTACATTGACAATCTTGGATTGATTTTTGAAAAAAATTTATGAATGCTGTTTTTATTTATGCTCAGAAAACCACACTCCAATCTCGTACAAAAGGAAAACAGAAGTCACAATTTTTCCAGGATTTCAACTACTTTTTGGACCAGAGGTGAATGTTAACTGTAATCTTAGTAAGTATATTGCTAAAACCCTAAACCTGACATTTTTATGGTATTTTCAGATGTGTTCCTTTACTTCACCAAAAATTAATGAGCAAGAAATTCTTTTAGTCTGCTAATAAATGCAAGAATTTAGGTAGTCACTGTGTAACTGTAAAGAAGCCCCAATGTAAAAATGCAACCTACACTCAAAGTACAATGTCCACCAGTATTTAACCGAAGCTTTAAGAACACAGCCTTACATGTATAATTAGCTTCTCTGTAGCAAAAGATAGACAGTTGCACTATTTAACTATAAAGGAATGGAAATGCTCTGGCAGCGCTGGGTACGTACCAAATAAAATATTTTAAGGGTAAGAAACAGTACCTTACCTTAACATACTCCAATGTTGAATCCAGAATATTCTGACGTCTGTAAGAAAATGGGACCAGGAGAGAGGAAGGACAGAAAAAAAAACAAACAAAAAAATGGTGAGTCCAAATATAACCTCATACTAAAGAGATACATTCATATGAGCAATAGACTACTTGGTCACATTAAAATCCTCATCAAAAACTGTGTCTTAGAGCTTGTTGGCCTATGCTATCTAACTTTTAAAAAATATGTAAATCACAGATTTCTTAGAAGGACAGGTAGTGAAGCCAATAGTAATTAATTTGGGAAATAAAGTTAATTATATCATTTTAAGCAAACCAAAAGCAATCTTGAAATTTCAACAGATGGCCAAAATACTTACTTGACATCTAAAATATTTGAAACAAAATTAAAAGAGAGCTCTCCCAACGGCTTTTGAATTTATTTCTTTGCTTTTATGTTTTCCCGTTTAAGCTACTGCTTCTAATAGCACTGAGGGCATTGCTAACAGAAAATAAAAAGTACTAAATTCACTTTTTAGAGATACAAAGAAAAAGTTCTCAAAATAATAATTTCAGCGTCACAATGATTTGAAAGCCAGATAATCAAGTCATTGCCCTAATTTAAAAATAAAATACTCATTATAGGTTTTCTATACAGACAGATGCCAATGGGCACACAAGCTTAAGTGAAAAGCCTTGCACTCAGTTACAACTCTTTCCATAAAAGGTATGTTTATTTCTATTTCCAAGTATTTTGTATATTCATTTTTGTTTGAGAACTAGCAGGTTAATAGAGTTTCCAGCGCATGACTGGAGGTTTTCCTCAGAACCTGGGATAGCATATATGGTGCTGCCCTTAACTACAAACATGGAACAGGAACAATGAAAATTACGCAAACTTAGAGAGGGCGCTTGTTACAGAAATCAAGTTTGACACACGAACAACAGATACTCTTTCAATTTAGAAACCGGATCCTCTTTGGTGGAAGTTGTTACAAAGATGTAACACTAGCAGCCTAATAAGCAGCTTCAGAAATGTAGACATTGGGTTACACTGGAATTAATCAGTCCAGAAAACAGTCTTGGAATTCCTTGTGTTGTTTTGAATGTCATTGCATATCATCTGAAACTATGTTGTTATTTTCTACGCAATTTTAGTCCAGTTCCCTAACAGCTTTCAATCCAGAATACCTATACAGAGGCAAAAAAGCCTTACCGCTTCTTAGCTTTGCCCATAAAATGATGGTGCTCAACTGTTCAGGCTGTATCGTGTGTCAGTGTTTCACATTATCCCAGTATTTATCAAGGGTCAAGTTCCATTCTCAACTTACATTTAAAAGAATAAAAAGCTGGAAAAATCAATGGAAATAGAATTTGCACCATTTGAAATTCTTTCCCATGCAATATACAAAGAAGGGTCAGCTGGTAACTGTATGAGCATAAAGCATGTACAAGCATACCAGAGAACACAGGGGTGAAGCACAAATGAAAAAGAAAAGAAAGCTTCTAAACAGAAGAGATGTTTTCTTCCTCAACACTCTGTAATTTGACTGGGAAAACCCCCCCATTCTTAATCAGTTCAGCAAAGTCATTAAGCATGCTTGAGTTCTTCTCACATTCAAATGATCTGTGGGAAGCTGTTCTAGTACCAAATGCTTCTGAAAAACTTTTCAGTATAGTTCTTCAGTTGCCTGTGGACTATTTCAGGACAAAGGGTCTACCAGCACTGCATGTGCAATACACTCTGAAAGGACAAACCTGCTGACTCCAGCAGTGAGCATGCTTTGCTAGAGTCTGCACTGACAACCTCCACTCTTGCAGACCAGCCTTCCTACAGACTCCACTGTTTCCATCAAATTGTACAAGGCAAATGATCTTTAGGACAGATCAAGCCAAAGCAAAATGAAAGGGGCAGAAAAGCTTTAAGACAAAACAGTTTACTTACTGGTATATAAAGCAGGAAATACAGAAGAGAGCGGAGAAAGAAGTGACCTACATTTCTTTCAGCATCCACATAACAAAAGTGCTTTGAAAATTTTTGGTTTGGGGAAATGGATGGTGCAACTATCTTCAAAAGTACTGTAATATTTTATCTGGTAAGCTGTCCCACAACAAAATGTATGAAACCCTGCAATTCATTGTAAGTCACATAGAAAGATGTTTATGTTGGAGCCCTATTCATCTCACACGTATCTCCAAGCAGATCTCCCCCTCTGCCTCTGCATCTTCCCTTGTTATCTAAGCCTTCATCTTTTTCCAAATTTTTTGAAGTTATTTTCAAGGAATGGTAACTTTCATTGATGTGCAGTAACTAAGAGTAAAGATTAACTCGATTCCACCACAATACTGTCACATTATATGCAGAAAACCAGACAAAGCAATTAGCCCAAATAACTAGAAGACAACCAAAGAAAACTAATTCCTGAATCTCAGCTCTCTGTTACCAATGATGATGTGCTTCTTTATACTGTGTGCTCCCAGTGAGGGAAATCTATAATGTCATGAAGTTAAGAAAAATATAAAGCATATCCTTTCCTTTCCATTTTCCCTCTCCAAGAATCTTAATAAAAAATGGTGAACCCACATTCTCACTTATTATACTAGATGATCTGCAGAAAAAAATTAATAGTACCACATAACTACCAGATCAGATGAAAGATAGTGACACGTTCTGCCATCTCTCAAAATCAATTCAACTGAAGGTTTGTTTCAATAATACTAAATTCTTCATCTCCCACCAGATTTTATTACCTTTCAAGTAATGCTAATGTTTACCTTCATAATTAGCTTGATTTTAGAGCTGTATTCATTTGCACCTGTTTACCTACAACACTTATGTATTAGAGTCTGCACATAAGTCAACCAGTCCTGTGTAAACTGTGGGTTCACAGATTGGATTTTATTACACATTTTGGCTTCCAAATAATCAGATAAGACCTACTCCCATTCAGATAAAACTCATATTTAATAGAGAAAGATGTCACTGGAACAGAGAAGTTTTCAGAACACGTCAAGCTGAGGTGTTGGCTGAGTATGCAGTAGGCATACTCAGTACTGGCTTCATGCTCTTTCCCTATTGTTTCCGTCACAGAAAGGAAGACAGGGATGCAAATGCACTCCCACATCTATGAGGGTATTTATATTGCTGTCACCTCTTACTATTGCCTCATTTCATGATAAAACAAAATCCCTTTCCAGCACGTTTTTGCTCAAAGGAACAAAAAGAATAAAAAAAGCACCTGGCTTGCTACATGTAATTAAGCCATTCTCCCGAGCAGGGTAAATCCTCTGTTGTCCCACCTCCACACACACAAGGTTTGTGTGGGAACTGTGGTAGCATAAACACTCCGTCAATAACATCTGATCACTAAAAGAAAGCATCACAATCCTAACCTTCATGATTCTGAGACTGACATCTGACAACGTATTTTTCAATGTTGGCTGATCTTGCAGACATACAACCCTTTAATCTCTCTCTAGTAGTCCTTGGAAGTGATCTCATTTTCTTTTCAGTCCAGCTTCAAGATTTTTATTAGAATTATGCACTTTTTTTCATGTATGGATTTCTTGCTGATATTGTCAAGAAAATACACAGAGCTTGCAAATCAGCTGTGGAGCTTCAGCAATCCCCGAAAAAGATGAAGGCAAGAAAACAAAAAATGTGAAGTTTCTCTTTTGCTTCCCTCCTCTTCTCCTACAGCAACATTTGTTGCAACAGTGAAGAGCTTGATGTCATAATGGTTAGAATTGCCTACGAGCAAGTATTGATACATTTGGTCACTGTGAGAACCAACAGAACTCAGAAAATGGATTATCATTGTATGAGGACCCCTTCGAGATACAACCAGAGCTGACTGAGATGAGAAAAGGGCATGGAATTCAGATGTTATTGGATGCTATTCTTCCACTTCCCAACACCTCTAAACGACAGTCAAATGTGTGGGAAGAATTAAAAAACTAAAAAAAAGAGGCCCTTTTGAAGTTACCACCATCAACAGTCCCCGTCTAAAAGGAAGAAAAAAAAAAATCTCTACAAGCAACTTGAATTGCACTTCTGGTATAACAAACTAAATACCACCATACTGCCAAATTCAAATCCTGCATGTATTTGAAGATAATAAGCAACCAAACATGAAAATTTGGTAAAGAAAACTGTAACATCCAGGTGACTAGTCACTCTTCTAAAATATTTGATAAAATTCTTATGTACTCACAATCAATGCTGTAATTGAAAAGACAAATCCTGTAGTTCAACCCCAACACAAATTATTCAGTTCAGTGTGTGCAAAGGAATAGCCAGAATCTCAGTGACTCAGACATAATCTATTTTTCAGACTCTGAGGTTTGTCTAATTGTTCTCTATAGGACTACTTCAATAAAAACCCTTTAGCTGCTGATTTTATGAAAACCTCCACCTTTCTAACACTGTACACTACCTCCTGTCATCACTATTGCCATAAAAAAATCCTGCAACATGCAGATCTTGACACACTAAGCCATATTAAGCATCTCCTTTTTACAGGCCCTTGGCATCCTCCCAGACAAATCAGCTACCATTACAAATTAGCTATGATAACTTTAACAAAATTTTAGTGCAGACACAACAGTGTCACCAGAGATGCCCAAATCCTCACTATCATTCAACTCCCATTTAGATATTCTTACAGTGGTGGAAACTGCTGAGTGGCCCTGAGGCAGCATTGTGCTACTTCACACTTTTATAAATGTTCTTGTGGGAAAAACATTAGGACACATTGCCAGCATTTGATGTATGAAAATATGTTTGTTCATTTATTTTAAAGTGACTTTTGCTGGGGACATTTCAAGAAGCATCTCTCTTCTACCCCATTGAAAGAGTGATCATGAGAAGAACTATCTCCTCAATAGTTCCAATACCAATGGTGCCAATGCCAAATCTGAGTAAAGACAACAGAAGCTCAAAGGGAGCCTGAAACCCCAAAAATGTACCAAGCTGTTGCATGGCTGCTTACAAAGAGAGAACTGCTATAAAATTACCAGATGGGATCAAATGTCTTCTTCAATTTGTGTCTTTGAAATCTCTCCATCTCTGCAGATTTTCGAAATACACACTACTTAAGTATGAAGGTGCAAGTTTGAGCATGCTGGACATGGTGTGCTTAAGTATGTGTAGTGCAGACTGATGTTATTTGTACTCTAAACTAGAGTAAAAGATCCACTGATTTTATCCCCCAGCAGCTTCTGCCTCACACCCGCACTTCTACCACATTCCTAAGGGCATTCCACCCTTCCGTCCACAGCTGCACAGCACCATGGACATGACTCATCCCAACACCAGTGGAAACAAGTGCAAACTGCTATGACTAAGTGTGTAATGACCTACAGTTCACACAACAACAGTTGGGACTCTTCAGTAATTAAAAGTCAAAAAGAGCTACAATGTACTTTTCCTTGAATTAAATGCAATCTCAACTTACTCCTATTTGTTCAGAATGCTTCAGCAGAGATAACGTTTCAGCTATTTAGTTTTACCACTTCAACCTGCATCCCTCCAACTTGCTCCAGACTTTACCTATCACAGCAGAAAAATCTACACCATTTTTGCTACCTTTTCTGTTTCTTCACCACACACAGCACCAGTCTCTACAACCTGTTCAAAAGCAGAGGCTAGGCACATCCATTCTTTTTCCTCTCTTTTCCTTAACGTTTAGGATTACCAGAGCCAAAACTGTGTCCTTCAAAGCCCTTCTTAAATCTTTTATCCCAAGACCTATTCTGTGAAAGAAGCGGCTGGGCAGCAAGACTATTGCTTATCCAAAACAGACACTGTTACTACAAACTTGTTTATATATGTGCTGCTGCCTATTGACTTATACCTCCAGCTGGCAGCTCTTTACAGTCAGTGTTTAAATTGCTGTGCATTTGTCCCAAATCCAACCCCACAAAATTTTAAGTGTTCAAAATAAATTTAAGCTTACGAAATGAATATGCATATTCCCCAAACACTGGCAAATGTTCAGCAGAATCAGTCTCCATTAATTTATCTGAAATTCATCTAAGTCTAAGTACAGTTTATTCACAAAGCATGGTTTTTCACCTGGCTGATTTGTCTTTCAGGAATGTGTATTTGGAATGAAGCACAGGAATGCTAATACTTCACTTTCGTACTGAAGATGATGATGGTAGGGAGGAAGAATTGTCCTCTCTGTCTATTCCCTTAGCCCAGTTTAAAAAGCTTGTTGCATCAGAGACCTCTCTGCATTGGATACTGCAAGTAAGCATTAGGAATATGCTCACCTCCATAACGTTTGACTACTATGTAAAGCATAGAAGGGGCAGAAAGGAAAAAAATGGTCACATACGAACAGGAGGCAACATGAGAACGCAATACAGAACTTGGTACAAGTGAACAGGGCACTCCATAACCTTTATGAAACAGACAGACAGAAAACAGCAAAGCTAGGAAAGGAACTTTGGGTGTGATGGAAGGAGTCATTCAAGAAACTTTCCACTACATACAGTGCCCTCTGCTCAAAGAAGTAACAGCCAGAAAAAAAAGTTTTCAGGAAGTTTTTGAAAAATAGCATTGACTAATTTTGATAGGGGCTTTGAAGAATTTGTGCTCAAGTTTACCAGGCAAGTAATTAATTAACAATAAGGTCTTGATCCCACTATCAATTTCAAACAATGATACAATTGCATTCATCCTATAAGGCACCTCAGTTCCTCTGCTCAGAAGCTGAAGGACTGTGCTTTAATTCATCTCCAATAGCAGAGAGATGGTCTCTCTTTTTAAGACATCTTGTTCTGTTTTCCTCATTTCCCTCTCCCAAGATTCCACATGGGCAGATTTCCAATAACTGTCACTTGTACCCAGTTTTCCAAAATCCCCATAAAAATCAAGAAGTGTTGGTTCTGAAGGTCTAAATCCACCAACAAAAAGGGAGAGGATGTGAACATCAAATGGGAACAAAGGGCTGAAGTAAAACTTCGCAACAGGAGAGTCTGAACCCAACAATGGACAGAGGGGCTAAAAAGAAAAGGTAGACAAGCCAAAATAGAAACAACCCCCAGAGTTAAAGGTTAAAAGGATTTGATACTGAATGTAAGCAGATAACATTAGCTGTTCTCTGCTTATACAACACAGCATTCCTTCTACCACAAACATCTACCAGCTTTAGTGGGTAGCTCTGCTCCACCTCTGAGACTGCAGAGGTCAGATCTGCAGGTGCACATGTGAACAGGACACATCAAGAGAAAGAATGGGAAAATCTGTGACAAAAAGCATGAAGTACTGGCAACATCTAAGGAATTCTTCCTTTTGAAAAACCTGTACATAGAAGAAGTCCATGAGATATTCAGTAGCCCCAAATTCAACACACTTGTTTCACTCTTATTAAAGAAACACAACCACATACTCACAAATAGTTTGGTTCAGGTTTTTTTGAAAACAAAGCTCATACTAAGAGGTAATCTCAGGCATTACACCACAACCATAACTATTTTTACTTTAAAAATTTTGTGGTTTTATAAAAATTCCACCCCGCCTTACCCTAAAATTTAAAAGGGAACCAAAGATACTGATCTTCTTCCTGGAAATCTTGCAAGTATTTTCATACCTGAGGAACTACACTGCATTCTATGAATCAAACAGTATTATTTACTTTACTCCACACAGGAAACATATAAAATACTTATTTTATTTGATATATTAAAATCTTGATTAAAATATATTAAAAATTTAATTTTCAAAGTGTACCTAACCATATGCTATAAGCGTACATGCAGTATTAATACAAAAAAGTTAACACACAAACTAAAATTATCCAACAAATAGTGTTTTCAAAATACTACTTAGAACAAAATAAATGCTGTCTAAATACCTGATCCACCCCATTCTCAAAATCTAAAGAAAAACAGAATTTGCAGCATCTGGAGAAGCAAAACAGGCTGTAAATTCTGACAAGAAAAAAGCATTTCCCTGAATTAGTGTGCTTCTCACCAAGTACTGCCTTGCCAACTCTTTTCCCTTATAATTCAACTGTCAATTCAAGGACTTCAGCAGGCCTCATCTATTGTGGTAACACCACTAAGAGAAAAGGAAAAGTTTTGGGAACCCAGAATTCAGTCATTAATAGCTTTAGCTTCAAGAGTAAGACCTTGCCAAATTCCAAATGTACTGCCCTCCAAGGACAAAGTCCTGTAGAGAACAGTGAGCCTCCTTAGTTTTATGCTGATTAAGTTACCCTATTAATGTCAGTGGTATTGGTCAAGGTCAAACTTGAAAATATTTTTATTTTTACTTTTTCCTGGACAGTTATATGAGACAAGCATGCACAAATCATCCAGCCAAACATGCAGAGCCTTGAAGATCAGAAATTCAGAAGAGAACAGAACATCCTGAATGACTAGATAAACTAATCTACTCTAGAATAACTCTCTGCTACAGCAATACAAAGTCCAATGCTAGATGATAGTACTTTATCAGAAATAGCTGACAAAGAAAAAAGAGAGGAAAAAAAGTCTGCTGACCAGTACTAAGAGACTGAACTCCAGCTAACTATGCAGTCAGACACACTCACCATACTTTCAGAATTACAGAAACTAAGTGTATTCTTTGCACATGTACATAGATGCTTAGGTTCAGTCTATAAAATACACTTCAGTTTACAGGTTATGTATCACATTTTGATCTTTTACAATAAGGTTCAGTGAGCACCGGAAGATGCCAGAGCTACTCTACTGATCTGCCCATTTCCTCGGTGATAGAATCAAGTTGATCAAAACCTTTTCTTCCAGCCCTCCCCACACCCATCAGAGTGAGCTTTTCTTTTTTTCCATGTCAAAAAAATGCTGTATAGGGACAGTTTATGCTTGAGATCTTGGCAGATTAAAAAAGCTTCTATGCCTTGTCTACCTACAAAAATGAATCTTTTGTAGCCACATCAATAAAAACAGAAGTAGTATTGTAACTACAACCACAATCAGGATTTACAGCATAGCCAGGAATTTACAGGGCTTGAGAACAGAAAATTAAAGCAGAAGAAAATAGTAAAATTATAGCTCTGTAGTTACAACTCTATACTTGAAATTCACACACAGTCAAAAGTAAAGCTTCAAAAGTTGGAAAAAAAAATCTAATTCTGATCAGCTGGTAGGTCAGAACCTTTCACTAATAGTGATAAAACAAAGCACTCAGGGCATTATACATTATTTAGAGAAATGCACAAAGTATTTTGATTCCTAGCCAGTTTGAACAATACAACCCTACTGTTTATCAGTGACTCCATTTTTTAAATGTCTGTATAGACAAAGAATGGAATTTGAACAAAAAATTGTCTTTACAAGTACAAGCAGATGAAATGGCTACTGGAAAGACAGCTAGTAAACAGAAATTAAACCAGCCTATTCACAAACATCCTGTATAATGTGAAACAGCCAGTGTAAATTAGTGTCAACTTTAAGACTTTAATTAGCATGAAAACTTAAGAGTGATCATTTCTGGCAGATGGTGTACTTCAGCACTTCCTAGGGGTAGGCTCAGCAGAGTGAAGACAGTGATTTAATGCAAATGTGCGACCACTCAGTTTCTCCCAAAATAGCCAAGGCTCTATTCTACAGAGTCCTATACTACACATACAGGGCAAAGACAAAATTAACTCATTTTTCTTTCTTTCAAATACTAAATTTCTCATACACGTACTTTTAGCAGTCAAATATCTTTTCTAAAAAGTCTGAATTGGACACATGTGAAACACTAAGAGCTTTAAAACAGACATGTTACTCTACAAACTGCACAAAAAAATTAATACACTTATCTCTAAGAAATTGTGTCTAGCTTTGATTTTATTACTGTGCTAGATTATCCATCCTAAAATTGACATTAAATTCCTTCAAAGCATCATGCCTATCAACAATGTCAACTTTGCGCAAATCTGGATCCTATTTCTGACCTTATAACAATTTACCATTTCACAGCAGAGCTGTTATTAAACTGAATTTCACTTAATTTTGTTGCAAACCCTGTTTATTTCAACAGGAATACATCCTATTTGCAGACAATAGAGGAATTAACAGTATTGAGAAAGGAGTAACTTTTCTCTCCTTCACTGTTTTTTAACTGATTGTGAAGATCACATCTTTATTAGTCTGACTCACTGACAACACGATGTTGAAACCATCATACCACTTGCATTATTTCTCTGCCCACAAAACAACCTTGGAACTACCCCATTGTTTGACAGTGGGGTATCAAAGATACATTTCTTTCTCTCAGTTTCAAAAAGTAAGTGGCTAGAATTAGCAAAGGGAGTGACTTCCCTACGTAACAGCTGCCAAGAGGGTGACTGTGGCATGAGGTTCAAAATTATTAGTCACAGAATCCACACAGATGAAATGCTATGAATATCCGAAGCATGGAAAAGTCTTTGATGTTTATTCACCCAAGGATCCAGAGAGAGCTGGCACTCTCCATCATTTATCAGCAGTCCTGGCTAACTGGGAAGGTTTCAGATGACTGGACGTTGGCCAATGCGATGCCCACTTACAGGATGGTTTGGAAAGAGGATCTGAGGAACTACAGGCCTGTCAGCCTGACTTCAGTGCCAGGGAAAATTATGGAGCAGATCATCTTCAGTGCAATCATACAGCACACGCCGGACAACCAGGGGATCAGGGCCAGCCAGCAGGGGTTTAAGAAATGCAGGTCCCACTTGACCAACACGATCTCCTTTTATGACCAGGGAACCTGCCTAGTGGATGAGGCTGCTGATGTAGTCTACCTGTACTTCAGTAAAGCCTTCAGTACTGTCTCCCACAGTATTCTCCTGGAGAAGCTGGCAGCCCACGGCTTGGACAGGTGCACTCTTTACTGGGTAAAACCCGGCTGGATGGCCGGGCCCAGAGAACATTGGTGAATGGTGCTGCATCCAGCAGGCAGCTGGTCACAAATGGCGTCCCCCAGAGCTCAGTACGGGGCCCAGTACTGTTTATTATCTTTATCAATGATTTGGATGAGGGAATCAAGGGCTCCCTCAGTAAGTCTGTGGATGAAACTAAGTTGGGCAGGAGCGTAATAGGGCAGAAAGGCTTTGCAGAGGGATCTGGACAGGCTGGATTGATGGACTGAAGCCAATGGTTTGAGGTTCAATAAGGTGAAGTGCTGGGTCCCTGGATCACAATGACCTCATGAAGTACTACAAGCTTGGGAAAGGGTGGCTGGAAAGCTACACAGCAGAAAAGGACCTGAGGGTGCTGACTGACGGTGGCTGGACATGAGCCACAATGTGCCCAGGTGGCCAAGAAGGCCAATGGCATCCTGGCCTATAGCAGCAACAGCAGGGCCAGCAGGAGCACGGCAGTGATTGTCCCCCTGTACTGGGCACTGGTGAGGCCACACCTCGAGTGCTGTGTCCAGTTCTGTGCCCGTCACTTCAAGAGAGACACTGAGGTGCTGATGTGAGTCCAGAGAAGGACAGCAGAGTTGGGGGCAGGGTCTGGAGAGTGAGTCCTGTGAGGAGTGGCTGAGGGAGCTGGGGGTGTTTAGCCTGGAGAAGAGGTGGCTCGGGAGAACTTAGCACTCTCTACAACTGCCTGAAAGGAGAGGATAGTGACATGGGGGTCAGTCTCTTCTCCCAGGCAAGGACAGGGCAGAGGACATGGCCTCAAGCTGTGCCAGATCAGGTTCTGGTTGGACATCAATAAGCATTTCTTCACTGAAAGGGCGGTTAAACATTGGAACAGGCTACCCAGGGAAGTGGTGGTGGAGTCACCATCCCTAGAAGCATTCAAGAAACAACTGGATGTGGCACTCAGAGCTATGGTTTAGCTGACAAGCCGGTGGTCAGTCAAAGGTGGGACTTGATTATCTTAGAGGTCTTCTCCAACCTTAATGATTCTGTGATTCTATTCAATCCCAGTACTTAAGAAAACACGAAGCAGCACTCAGACTATGGAATGGATTTTTGTATCTTGTAATAGTTTTAATTTCAACTTGAACCCCAACTGGAGAAAAAACTTTTAGCATATGCTTCATGCTCCTCTCTCCTTTCCTTTCCATGGTATGTGGTTTGGCTTACCAATAAAGTAATAAGTGTCAGGGTGAGTGATGAAAGAAGATGGCCAAGTTGCATCAAGAGATCTTTAGATTAGATATTAGGATTCTTTTTCCCCCATGAAAAGGGTTGTAAAGCATTGGAAGAGACTGCCAAGGGAAGTGGTGGAGTCACCATCTGACAGTGTTCAAAAAACATTTGGATATGGCACTTGAGGATATGGTTTAATGGTGAAGCTGGTGGTGATGAGTTTAGGAATAGAGAGCACTATAGCTGTCAGCTGACAGACAGTCCAAGAAGCAATTACTTGTTCTGCTATCTCTTGCAATCACACTGCTTCATGAAATAGAGCACAGTATCAATACTGGAATCTAGTTTTGCTTTGGGATATTTGCAAAAAATCCTTGCAAAAGTCTTTCCTCTATTACATCTTCTTAACAACCCCTCAGAAATTCCTTGCATCTCCACAATGAGATAACATTTAAGAATGTTTATAATCAGAGCCAGTACCAGAACCACAGAGATAACTACTAAGTTAATCTAAGACTATGTGAGTACTGTTGACATCCAACTGAAATGGTACAGAATGTCAAAACTGGCCTTTGACAGCTGCATTTATCACTACACTCAAACTTGCTGTGATAAGTGATAATTCTGCATTGCTTTTAGGTCTTTTTTATTTGAGGGACATTTGGCTGCATTAATGCAAAAGCATTAAAATGCCACAAGTCTTCTAAACTGTAATGTCACTCATGAAGAACCATAATCAGCCAAGTGGAGTGGAAATTCTGGATTTACTGATGGCAGCCATAAGAGACAGGCCAAAAAGAAAAAGCAACTGGTTCTAGCAAGAGATATTAATTTGAACAATTTTCTTTTAAATATAGGTATCAAAATACAAGGCAAAGCTAAATAAGTAAGGATAACCCATGGATCAGGTGTTAAAGGGAAATTACAATTATGTTTTATTTAGGTTTAATTATCAATGTCAGCTTATAAAGAACATTACACACAAGCAACTTTAGTTTCACATGCTAAAGTGAGAAATCTCTTTTAAAAGTGAAGTTCTTCACTTTCAAGAGTGAATTCTTATTTTAGCTAATAAAACTAGCTTTCAAGAGCTCAGCTCATTCTAACTTTGGCCATTTAATTATTTCCAAGAGACTCTAAAACTCAGATATAAGTTATCTCGAGAAATAAAACTTTTTTCGCCTTGAACTAACTAGCAGGGGTGCACATTTACAAACCAAGTAGAGAACACTATCTTATTGCATTGAAAATTGACAATATAATTTCTCTAAGTTATCAGAAGAATTTTAGAACAAGAAGAATTCCATTAGGGAATGACACATTAATTATTGTTTTCCTATTCTCATCACTTTGGCTATTTTTTGTTTCACAAAATGATGAGCTGTTTATATATTACAGAGATTATTACTCATTTTGAATTATTAGAACTGTTGTGATAGTTACGTTTTTTAAATAAGAATTAATCAAACAATGACATGACTGAGCCACAGTTAAAAAAAATCATATCCATATGATATGAACACTGTAACCCTGATGACCAATAGTTCTGGCCCACTGGCACCAAATATGGCACTTGGGTTGAACAGTGCATCAAGAAAATATTTCATTAACATGTGCATTCACACTTTTAGTTTTTGTAAAAAGCATTATAGCAATGAAAGACTGATATAATCCTGAATGAGAACACGCATGTAAAGTTACGCTATTTCACAAATTCCTACACTGAAATAAAAATACTATAGGGCTTTTTTTTTTTTTTAATAAAACACTGATAAGGTAACATGGACTTGCCTATACTATTAGGCCCAGATAATTCCAGTGTGAGTGCAAGCATTATAATGCACACCTTAGCATATATGGCCAAATCCTTACTACAGGAAAATCAGACTTTCTTGATTTTCTTTCAAAGTATACCAATGAAAAGTGCAGGGTCACTGCAAGAAGACTCAAGAAGTGATGTATTTGCTGACTGTCAAGTCGGTAGTGTCTTCTGCTCTAATACAACTGGGCAGTCAGGTCATGGAGCAGAACAGATAATGAATGACCCATTGTAAAAACTGTAAAGAAACCAATTGTTAGACGATGTTACCATAGCATTCAGTGTGTGTTTTAGCAAAGTAATTGAAAGATCAAACAGGAACAGCACTTGCTGCTATGACTCAATAGATACAAATTCTATTCACTGGCTGCACTAACAGCATGCTTTGAAGCTCTTATTATTTCAAAAGCATTATGTTTTAATTCTGATGAGGCAGACCTTCCTGACATTTTCCTCTCAAGCATTCTGTTCATACTCTTACTGGTTGCGCCAAAGTGTTCTTTATAAGACAAGTTTATCATAATCATAAGACAAGTTGTAAGTAGGATTTGGTCTCTCAAGAAAATCATGTTCACTAACTGAAAAAGAAGAAAAGCTCTTGAAAAAGAAGATATAAAATCAAACTTCAGTTTGATCACCATATTCTTTTCATGGCAGCACCCAGCTGCTTGCATTCTCTGAATTATGTAAATCAAAGGAGCAAATGACGTTTAAAAGCCAGTTCAAGTAAGCAGGTACATCTGAGATCAGTGACAGGGGAATACTAAACTCACTTAGGCCCCTTCTTCTTTTAAAATGAATGGGGTATAGAGATGAAAGACTTCAAGTAAGAAGAAAGCTTGATCCCATATACCACAAGCAAAAAGCATAAGAAAACCACTCTACACACACAACCTTACCTAATTAGAACTCTTCTTGTCTCACAAGACTTGAAAACCAAAAAATTGTATAGTGATGGACACAGCAAGACTATAAACCCTAATTCAGAACGTGTAATTTGGATATCTTTTCTCAACCTCTAACTCCATCAGTCAAGCAACCAAAGATTCTCTCATTTCTGTGTCTTTAACTGATCCACTGTTTGACAGCTGGAATTTTTTCCCCATTTTATAGACCTCAATATCAAAACCAAAAAAAAAGGACATTTACAAAATTAATTACTTTTTGTAAGCAATGAAACATCAGTGATGATAATGGACTCCCAAAAGAAAGGCTAGCTATAAGAGTATAGGTCTTTCTCAAGAGTCATGCATATCTTAACCTCGAAGTCGGGCAGGAATAATAAAAAGGGATAATTTGACATCTGTTCAGTGTACATTGGGTTCCACTGAGTCTTCATGAAGAACAGCTTACATGTAGGTCTAGGCCTGAGGCAGCTGGAACACCACACACCTTTTCCTCAGCCCTCTATCCATATTGCATTGAATACAAATCAAAACCAAGTTTGAACAGTTATGACTTCTTGTTTAAAATTGCTCTGTTACAACAATGCAAAGGGTCATATCAAAGCAATTCAGTGACTCCTAAAAATTTCCTCCATGGGAACAGTACACACCATATTGCACCTTTTAAACACTCAGAGGCAAGACATGGTCCTCAAAAGTTATTTAGAACTTCCATCAAGACCTAAATTGAGTACTTGAGAGAAAATTCAACTTAGAATACAGAGTTATAGTAAACAAATGTACCTATAACTGGACCTTTAGAGGCCTAGAAGAATATGTAATAATTCCTATGCAACTGATATATGTAAATGAAGATTTTACAACATACCTGGCATGGAGTTCACTGCTCTTCCCATTTTCTGTAGGGTATTCTTCTATAACATCCTGTACAAAAGGTGGCTGTTGCCGTGGTCTGGTGTAAGGCAATGTTCCCACGTGGCTAAACATATCACAGGATGAAGTGGTAACTGTCCCCTTCTTCTTCCTGGGGAGAGTGCCATGGATGGAGATGCCTTGAAAGGAGTTTGAGCGATGCTCAAGTGGTGAAGGTTTTGTGGTCAAAAGGTCCATGGAAGAAGCTAGTGAGAACTGGTGCTTCACTGGGCCATTTCTGGGAAGGCTTGAAAATTTTCCTGCAGCTATCATTTTCGGCTCTGGAAAAACAAAACCAAGCTTTCTTATAGTATCAATCACCAAAGCCCTCACTTAGAGGAAGTTAAATAGCATGACTAACAAAGTTATCCAAAAGTGAACTCCTGTTTTGTTTTGAGGCAGTCAGATACCTCAAGATTCCATCATGCTGCTCCCAACTGCACATCAAGCACGCATGTATGTAACTTTTATACATGTTCAAAGTCACAACAAAAAACAACCAATCTGGACAAACATGCAAGAGGAGACCCTGAACAATTCCCCATTTGAATGCAGAGAATGCTTCTTTTTTGCTCCTTCACATCCTCTGAAGACCCGGACATCAACTTTGAATCACTGACAACAAGCAAAGTTTTAAGAACAGTTTGTCAAAAAATAAAGGACACTACAACTTGGTTTGGAAGAACATGTTTTGAAACCCAGTAGCTGGCACACCATGAGATAAAAACGGTTGCTAAGGAGTCTTGCTCAAGTAATAAATCTAGCAGATAACTGGTCACATATTTCTAACAGGCTGTAAACTAAACGGCTCTACCCAAGAGATAAGGGCAGGAGCAGATTGCTGGAATTCTCTTCTTCAGCATGCCCAGCCTGCTGGCTCAAATTGTTGTTGACACAGAGATCTGCATAGCTGTCAGTCTCTGGTACAATCAATTACAGTCTGCCATACAGTACAGGTTTTTCTGTTATTGTGAGCAGAAAGCTTTGTGAGACAAACACTTTGGGCACATTAACAAATGACACTTCTGTTCCTCAAAAAATGCTGCCCTGTGCTCAGTTTCTAGTGTTGTGTTACAGAAGACAGGCTGCCTTATCCAGTGCAGTTATATTAGCCTGCGAAAGCCACTCTATGAAGCATACCACCAAACCTAAAGGGGAACCAGTCCTGTATTATTTAACCTAGGTGTCAGGCAACCAGGTGCTTCCCATAAAAGCTGGAAAAGCCACAGAAGCAGCAGAGATTGATATGAAATCAGAAAGCAGAAGTGCCTTTGGAAATAACAGTTATGAATGGGGGAATCTGTTCTGACCTCAGTTAAATTTCATGATGAAAAATAAGATCAGCACCCTGAAGGCCCAGCAGCCTGGAATTCAGCTACTTACAGCTGCACAAGAATTCCTCCTGTTTTGGGGAATGCACAGGTGTTGCAAGGAAAACAGAGGTGCCTCTATAGTCCTCCCACTCCCTTCTCCACCCTCAGCATCACAGCTACCGTTAAAGTGTTTCTGCACTGAAGCTGCTGTTACTTCGACTCAGAGGTTATCATAACAGGCTTAGTTTTACAGTAATGCTAAAGCTGATCTTAAAGTATGTAAAAATTCTGCTTTTTCCTGTCAGCTGCACTGCAGAGATTCACCAGCTGGATAAGGTTTTCAGACTTGAACAACAAATCCCTTCCCAATTCCCCCTTTTTGAAAGTCCTACAATAAATACTCAGTAATTAATTATTTTTTTTCTCTTCAATTTGCCAAGTCTCATTAGTAAGAACTGACATTTTTAGTCATGTGGATCCAAATAAAATTCACAATCCTAAAGAAATCAAAACACGCTCTCACCAAAACTCTGCCAAAAATTATCACATAGGTCCTTGATGTAAAATACTAAATCATCTCTCCATTTATCATGTGGTTGAGGAAATAGTTTCTGCTAGTTTCAGCTAGTACTAAAAATATCACATAATTATTTTCACAGTAAATGCTGTAAAGTCAGTTTTGCATTACAATTGTTCTAAGTAAAACAACTGGTCCACAGATAGGAAGATCTAAAATGCAAATACTTACCACAAAAGTACAACCTCCTCTAGTTAAAGCAAACTGACAGAGCTTGTTTCTCATAAATTCAGCTTTGTTACTAGAACAGAATGATAAAAATTACCTCCAGCGATAGGGGAAAAAAAGGCCTCTTATAATTCACACAAACATTTGAAAATCAACTTTGTGTGTTCAGTGTAGAAAAGCAACAAACACTGTTCATGGGGCCTGAAAAGCTGGAAGTTAGCTGGCTCATATTGTACAAATATTGTTGTTCTCCTTTCAGGGGCTGCTGAGAGTCTGTACTTAATTATTGCACTTTCTTATTGGTTTATATTAAAAAACACCTCCAAAGCCCTGAATTCCAACTGGCCCAGGGAGAGATTTTTCCTTAGCCTTTCCTGCAAGGTTACCACTGCTGTGCTGAAATGGAACATGTGACATTACATGCAAGTGGGTATCAAACCCAAGCAGTTATAAATGAGACCAACAAAACCTTCAGTTTAATAGCTGTTACCAGATGAGTCCACAATAGGCTAGTACTATGACATTAAATTTTCAGCTGCTTCATGTTTGAGGATCCATAAAGAAACCTGAAAATTCACTCTCCTAAGCAAATCACAAGGTCATTATAGCAACCTAGTACGTTTTTAATCCAACAGGCTGAGAGTCTTCAACAAATTAATGATCCCCTGATGCACAGCATTTTCTATTTAACCCCTACTCCTAAGAAGCCCCTAAGAAACAAAACCAAACTCCCAGAGTTGTCCTAATCATTGCTTAAGTAATACTCTCAGTAACATCACATAACTTAAAAATTCAATACCCAATCTTCAAATACACATCCGAGTTTTGTTTTGAGGAATCAAGGTAGAGTTTCAAAGTTAGCACAAAATTACCTACATTCAAGAACTTGCAATAGACTTAGCCACAATTATGTGTGCACAAGCTTTGATAATATTTCTAACAATCCCCCCTGTAAAACCTCTCAAGAAAACCCCTCAAAAAATCCCAACCAAACAAAAAACCCCACAAAACAAAACAAACCCCAAACAAATAAAAAACCCAAACCAAAAAACCCAAACAAAACTGAGAACAGGTCTACCTTCTACCATATATTTATCTGTTTGTCTGTGTGTACTATGTATTCTCCATAAATGTAAAGAAAGAACTACAATAATCAGCTCAGTAACAAAAGTCCTGCCAAACCATCTATACAATTTTCTTGTACTGAATACAAACAGTGCAAAGAAGGAGCCTCTTCAGCTGAAGACTCTGGAATGTCTCAAATACTTTACTATATGACTCAAAGAAAGTTTGACTTTACTAGATATAGAACCCTGAAAATTTGACTTCCCAAGAGACAATGTTCTTTGAATATTTGCCATTAAGCAATCAACAATAGAAACAGTAGATACTGAGACAGAATAGCTCAAAAGGAACTGAAACTTAATTGTGCACATTCCTATTTGTCAAAATGCAGCACCTAACAAAACAGAACACTTTGAAAGTCGTATAAACTTCCCTTTACGAGGTGCAAACAAGATGGACTCATGCCAACATAATGTTAAAAACACTTAGTGAATTCATATTTTAACACAGAGTGGCACTTCTCTTTCTTCAGTCTGTAATTTGGAAGAATATACAGGAACAGAACTGTCAGCAGTCTGACTGTGAATTCAGAGAACTAGAAAGCATGAAAGGTTTCCAGGTAATTTCTGACATGTTCTAGTTTGTTGTTATGAGTGAGGGTGAGCAAATACAAATGAAGAGGCCTCTAAAATCAACATGGCATTTAGGGTAACAGTATAAGATTGGACATAGAATAAAATACATATCTGGTGGGCAAGACCAAGCATGCATGAAGTTCTAATCTGGTGGGGTGTGCATCTCTTCACATCATTGCTCAAAACAAAAAAGAGCAATGAAAAATGAAACAAGTAACTTTTACTTCCCTAAAACAATACACTAAATACCCTTCTGCTTGAGCCCTCTATGGAATGCAAATACAAATTTTCTGGCTCATCTTGTCTTCGTGAAAACTTTGAGGTTCATACAGTCTAAGGAATTGTTCTGATGGTTCTTTCAAAATGACACAGGTACAGGATTAAGTGCCCCTTCCGTATCACAACATAACACAACTAATGGCAATGGCTTCTACTTAGTTGTTTCAATAGAGTGGATGAAGGGAAGTGAGGGAAAGGGAAATCTTCAGTTCAGCCCCAGAGATGCATGAATGGCATAACAAACAGTCCAAGGCTGTATATGCTCATGTTAATGGAAGCCTCATAAAAGGGAAGAAAAGCAATTTCAGAGTTCCAAATAAAACTGTCAAGCTATCTCAAAACTCAAGAGTTAAATCTAAATCAGTTTTGGACATTAAAAGACCATTTGGGTGATTCTCTCTCACAGATAAAAAGCCCTGGAGTTTATACCTGGTGTTATTATATCACCAATCTTTACCATTATATATAGTATGAAGCTAAGAGGGCTTGAACAGAGTTTAATATACTCAGCTGAGTGTTCTCAGATCTTTAAAAGATGGAGTCAACTTTATGAAAACTCCTTACTTTTGTCACATCAAATCTCCTCCCAAATTCTTCCCACCCGCCTCCCCTCCCTACCTTGAAATCAGCAACAATAAGTTTAGACAAGTGGAAGATGGATTACTCTCTTCTCCCTGCTAAGTTAGTTAGCATATTTACATGCACTATGCAGATGCACACAGAAAAAAATGAAAGTGATCATCCTCAATGGTGAAGAAAGTCAAGTTCAGGACAAAAAGGCAGATGAGTTTCCTCAGACTTTTTGGGTGTATAAGAGAATAAGGGAAACAGAAAAATCATGACTTAAAAGCCTCTAAAGCTAGCATATCATAGGAAGAAATACAATTAAAACTATAGCTATTATAAATTCAAGGTGGATTTCATATTGTCTCCCTGGAAGCAGTGTAGCATTCTTCATTAATGTAACAAAAAAGAAAGGATTTCTGCTCCCCAAAATGACTTAGAAGCAGCTTTCTGCAACCTGTATTTTCTACTTTTGTTTTAAAAAAGGGAAACTGATGCAGTAGCTTCTATAGCAAACATATCACAGGACTTGGGAAAGAATATTAAGGTTCAAGAACCTACAGCCAGTTATGATATAGACACAAAGACTGAGAAAGCATATGCAGTAGTTCAAAGGCTTTAAGCTACTATCAGAAAAAACACGAGTCTGTCAAACATCAAACATCCCCACAAGATTAGAGTCAGGTCAGTGCTTCCAAAGGGTCCTGAAGTGCTATCACAATGTTCATGCTCTCCTTCTCTCTCCTTATATATGGCATATAATTTCCACCCTCCCCCCATACATCCTTGCACTGTAAACGGACAGCTTATTTAAAATGTCATTTTTAACTACTGTTTTCACACAATAGAAAACTCACAGGGCAGGATAAGTTATCTCTGAAACGTCTTTTTTTCAAGATGAGAGAAACAGATAAACCCCATATTTCTTTCTGTGAATTTTTACATGTAGAGTGTCTTCATATCTATAAAAATGCTATGAAAAAGTAATCACTGAAGGTGATTAAATAATAAGTACAGATATCTTCATCTGGCCATGAAATTAGTTCTGAAATTTAAGTGTCCAATCAGTTAGCTCAGTAATCCTGAACACTATGAAACCTTGACTTGAAATAAACCTTCCCTCCCCACTTTGCTGGCAGAAACGGAGAACTTTACCAAGGTTACAGTCAAATCTAAGCAGTTTTTAGCCAATGCTTCAAAATACAAGCTTTTGTTCCTTCTCTAGTATAGGAAGCAATTTATTTTGACTGGTCCTCTGTTCGCACCATGTTTCTGAAAAAAAAACGAACCAACAAACCAACCAACCAACCCACTTTAATTGAAAAGAAAGCATTAAAAAAACCTTTTCAGCATTACTATTTCGAACCAACAACCAACTTAAAGAAATTACAAATTCAGACAGACAGAAGCGCTTTTGCACGGGCTCCTCTTCAAAAGACAAAGAGGAAAAAAAGGACACAGCGTTTCTCTTCTCTCTACTCAGTGAAGTGTCTCAGTATCTCGAGTACACACCAGTGCTTTACACTTATTTAACAGATTTCCACGGGATCAATTCCCACAAGACCTAAGCACTGGATCCAGCGTTCCGGCCGTCACTGTCGCATCTATGGCATTTCTGGCAGCCCGCAAGCCAACCCGGGCAAGGGCAGGGCTCGCCCTGCTCCCGCGTCCCCTGCCCGACAGCGGTGTGGGACAGAGCGACACCCGCACACACCCACACGCAAACCCAACTCTGCGTTCTCTGCCCGAGAGCTCAACGCTGTCCCCGCAGTTACCTGCTCCGATCGCCGCCGCTTCTTTCCAGGCTTTCTGCGGATCAGTTGCAGGGTTTGTTCTGCCGAAGCGATCTCCCGGCAGCGAGTCCCGCCCAGGTCCCTCCCTCGGGGCCGCGGCCAGCACAGCGGGCAGCCGGGCAGCAGGAAGGGGTGGCCGGAGGCCCGACCCGCAGCACCAGCGCTCCGGAGCGCTGCCAGTAAACGCCGCGGGGCGTTCTCGGGAGAGCCCGAGGTGCGGCCGTGCCGCGCGTACGCCAGCACCCGCCCGCCCGGGAGAGGCGCCGTTCGCCAGAGCTCAAGCAGGGGTGACTCAGCCTCCCACGAGCTTCCACCAGCGCCGCCCCGGCCCCGCTTGCGCGGCTCCCCCGCTGCCAGCCCGGCCCGCGGGCCCCTCCCGAGCCGCTCACCTGCGGCGGAGGCGGCGCCGGGCGCTGCGCGGCCACGGGCCCCGATTGACCGCCCCGGCCACGCCGTCCGGGCCGCTCAGGCTGCGTCTCGCCGAGCCCCGGACGTGCCGTGACCTCCCGTCGCCCTTTGCCATGGATTTAAGGACTTAACCTCCATAATTTCATCCCTCAAATTAGCACTACAGCAAAAATTACCGGTTTGCTAAATCCGGCCTGTTCGCGGACGATTCAGAGACTACTACGTACTTTACACACACAATTTGCTTACGTTAGTAGACTTCCCTCATCCCACCAGGTCCCGTGAAGTTATCCGTGCAACAGGTTGGTGGGATAAAACGCATTTTCTATAACAAAGGGTCAAATAGCTGTACAGAATCGGGAGAACAGACAGTCACTTACCCTTCTGTTGTAAACTGTACCTTCAAAACAATCAGATAATTATAGATACAACCTTAATTTTCAACTAGTCATCTCAAGCACCTTCCCCTGTAACATTGACTCAGCCACAAGGCTTCTGCTTAAATACAAATCAAGGCACACTCAGTTGACTTTTAAAGCACTGTCTCGATCATTTGTTTTCTTTAACACCCTAGTTGTCTTTCTCATTGGCTCAGTTGTTCAAAACAATTTCAATAGCACTGTTCTTCCCATCATATCAAAATTCACAAGCCAATATTCTGCAAGCCTATTCACAGCTATCCTATTGGCATTAAGCTTTCCAGAGGCAAATATTTCTTTGCCTAACCAAATATTTGATTGATTTTGACATTAAATATTTGATCTCTACTAGTTGTATGGTGATTCTGTTTTGAGACATCCTCTTCACACACTATTTTAATTTCATTCTAAAGTTCAATCCTTTCCTTCTCTTTCTCCATTTTTAACCAGGACTAGCTTTAATAAATTGCTTCTGATCTCTCTACTTCAGAGCCTGACTATGTGACGTTGCTGAAGCTGTGGTCCTAAGATATTTAAATGATGAATATTCTGATCCTTAATTGCATTTATCTTTCAGGACCTCTGTATGTTATCAAGCCAATAATAAAAAATAAATCAAACTATGGTGTTCTCACCCTAAGCAAGTTAAAATACATACAATAGTGACAGCAGCAGGATTAATATTCCTCATGATGACTTACCACAGTGATATCTCTGGATACTGGGTAGAGTGAAGTCATCTACCTCTTCATAGTTTGACATTTTATGCATTGTCCATAACACTGAATTTTGCCACCTGAGCTATCTAAAATATCTCACAGCAACAGATTTTTTTTTTTTTTTTTTTTTTTTTAAGGGTTTCCACACAGAAAAAACAACCGGCC
>VZRZ01006255.1:327228-367335 GCA_013398175.1 Climacteris rufus | reverse complement strand
TTTTTTTTTTTTTTTATGAAGCGATTCAAACCAGAAGAAACACTGGACCTTCACTTGAAGTGTAGCTAGAGCTTAAGAAACATTTAGCTGATCCAGAAAAGATTCTTTAGCCATCATATATGTTGTTGCAGTAGGTATTGGGAGATGAAAATTTTTGGGGAAATCTAGGAATTTTCATAGATATGAGTAGAATCTTCACATAGGAAAGCTCAAGTAAGATGAATTTTAGTGTAAAATAAGAGAAAAAAAATAAAGGCAGAGAGTACTCATGTATTCAGTAAGGGAAGAAGACAGAAGATAAGAAAATTAAGTTTATTCAGTATACTGAGGTAAAGGAAGTTCACAGTAGCATTTCTGACTGGTGCTCCTTTTCCCATAGCAACACCACTTTGATTCCTTAAGGCTGCCATGAGTAGTAGGGCAGCACTGTCAGTATTAGTATTGCCACATACCTTTTACAACAACTTTCAAAGCAGAAAAGTTGAGATAAATGTGAAAGACAACAGTTTTTTAAAAAATCCTTTCACTGGTGCTGGGACATAAGTCACCACTTGTGGCATGCTGACAGATTTCTACACTGACATTTTTCTCCCCACAAATTACAGAAAATTATAGCATCCTTTTGACACTGACCAGAGCCTTTAAGATCTAAATTCAGACTAATTTCACTTAAAACAAGGCTTAAACTGACCCCCTTACTTCCTGTATGACATATACTAACATTTTTGTAACATACAACAGAGTGGTAGTTATTTTTCACAGGGAAGACTATATAGTACTCTATCAGCTTATCAAGTGGAAGATGCTACAGAAGCGCAAAATATTATTTTCCTCACTGCATAAAGGAAAATGCCTTGCTTCTCTATCTAAACCACATGTTCCACAGTTCAGGTAAAAGGCACCTAAAACCAAGCCAAAAATTCTGATCCGTTAGGACATAAGATGGTCTCTACTGGCTGATTCTAATAAGTCAGGAAATTTTCAGACCCTGTGATTAAATAGGAAGTAGTGTCATACTTGCCATTTTTTAATGACTAAGAACCAGAAAAGGAAGAGTAATTTCCTTTACTAGCATGCCTACGTGCTAAGTAATGGGACTGGTAGCTGGGCAGCCCTGCCTAAATTGTGATTACTCTTGCATGACTCATTACATTCTTTTCCTAAAGTTTTATTTTGTCTTCAGGTGAAATTGAAAATTGGTCTTTGTCTTCATGTTTGACACTTTACCAACCTGTCCTTGCACATACTTGATGCAAAGCTGTTAAAGAGAATTTGCCTACAAAGCTGCAAGAATTCACAGGACTGCCTACAGTAGCTCCAGTAGTTGTGAGTTACTCTGAATTAAGCTAGATTAGATTCCTCAATGCAAAACTTTTGTTGTTTTCATATTTTCTATCTACTTTGGGAATGAGTTTGCTGAGATGTGGGATGAAGTCTGGAAGCACCAATGTCCTGAGAGAAGCACAGCACCTCTGTCAAGCCTCCCCATCAGCATTCCATGTTCACCTGCCATACCCTGAGCCATCTGTTTATCTCTACGGCATCTTGCTGTCTGTGTATCACCTTGCCACAGACACAGCAGCAGTGGAGCACTGTCCTTGCTAATGTCAGCCTGGGGGAGGCTGAGAAACCAGCAGTGTGCTGGCCATCACTGGCCACACATCATACACTACTGTGGCCTTCCATGGTCACCCTTGAGGTCTGCTTTCTGAGGGAAGGGCATATGTACAGGTGCATCTTTACATCTGGTGCAAAAACACCCATACAAGCAGCTATCTGAACAGATAAGTGAGGAGGAACACAACTGGGACCTGGGTCCCAAGACCTGTGATGCTGTAGCTTGCATGCCTGTACTTGCCAGTCCTTGAGACCATTTTCAAATGTGCTTGGCTTACAGAAACAAAACACAACAAAAAAAACCCTGACAGGACAAAATAAGAGGATTCATTGGAACTTTTCGGTTTGACTTGAAATGTCAGGATTCCAGTCTTCCTCAAATAACCAGGAAAAATCATGCTTACTCCAGAAGCACTGTTCTGCAGCTGTGATGATAAAATGCAGAAGTAACTACACAAGATGAGGAAGTGACATGCATGGATTGCTCACACAGCAGTTCTTGTAGACTCCCTGATAAACAGAAGTCAAAGGAAGTATCTACTGTAGACTTGTCTAAAGAAAAATACCCAAATAAACAAAATGCTACACTTGAGCCTCCATGTCCACAGATGTCACATAGAAAAGGTAACCATCATAGCTGTTGGCTAGGAAATCCAGTTTATTTGCTGGTAATTTTCAAACTAATCAAAGAACTCAGGGCAAATAGGAATGACAATATGAACTGAAATATGCTCCAGCACTTGAAAGCTGACAATATTTAGTTTGAAAACTATGAGTTGTGGCAACTGTGCTTTCTAATGTCCTCCCTGTCTGCCAAGTGAAACAGCCAAGTTCAGTCAGCAGCTATCCAGACCTCCACAATAAAGCTATCTACATCAACTCTTGCTATTTGATTTGCCTTAGGCCTGGAGACACAAGGTCTTTCAGAAACTCTCAGTTATTTGTTATGAGTTGGTGTTCAGAAACCTCGCAAACCACAGCCTCAGAAAAGGTTGCAAGCAGACACATCCCACAGCTGATCATCCTGCAAACAATGCTGTAGTACAGTTTGAGAGTTCTATGAACCTTAGCTCATTCAGTGACAAACTACAGCATGAACATGCTCCAGCTTGCTAGAGTTTCTGCCTATAGCACATTTAATTTTTGCAGACCTAGATAAGTACAGACTGGGTACAAATGATACCAGAAAACTGATCTTTATTTATTCTGGCTAAAATCTGTAGTTCTCACAAATCAGTGGTTTTCCAATAGGAATTAATTTATTGTTAAACTCTTGTAATCTGCAGCTCACTATTTAAAGTCTTAAGTCAGTAATAGAATGAAACTTTTGGAAGAATTTTAAAAAGTTTTCACTGTAGCTATCAGTAGTTCTCAAAGCTACAGAATTCCATGTGGCTTTAGTTATCTAGTATCAGCCATTGCTGGAACCAAAAAACCCAAGTACAGTCAGCCATTGTCAGATACAAGAAAACGGAGTATCATCATTAACAAAAAACAATTAGTAATTGAAAATATTATTAAAAATAAACTTGCATGAATTCTGTGACAATAGTATGTTGTGTTCCTCTCCCCTCTCTTTCAATTTGATATTGAAAATCATGTGAAGCAATTGTGCTGGCATTGATTAGACAGATCTGTTTCAGAAGTTTGTAATACATGGATAAAATGGCACTAAATCCAGTTTTCTTTTTCTGACTAGTTTTGGTAAATGACACCTCAAGCTGGAAAGAAGCTTGACAAGGTCTTATTGGTCCCTTTTTACCATAGGGTGTTTTTCTCTTTGCTTTTAGCAGTGTTACTGTTACTGTGGAGCTAAGGCTTCCTCGCAAGTTTCTGTTTTTCCACGTTTCTGTAAAAAGTCTCAAACACAGGAGAATTAACAGCCTCTCTTTGTCTGTGACAGATGCTTTTCATTTAGAACATAACTGATGTAGAGGTGAGGATAAACAGAAGGCCAGAAAGCAAATTTGGAACTTTGAACTGATGAAATGGTACTGTCAGAGGTGTTTGTTAACAACTCTGTAACAGCATCTACATTTCTGACCTCCTCAAACAGAAACAGCAAAAAACTTCAAATCCTTGTGTCAGTGAAAGCAAAATAGACCACACAGGTAGAAACTACTATGCAGATCAAAATGCTCAGAGCAGCTACCTCTCCATCTCTTGGCAAAGCTGCCAGCATACTTTAGCATGAGTCTGGAATCTGACAGGATGACACTACATACCACTGCTCCTAAGCACACTGCTTGCATTTGCAATGTTTCAAAGAGCAAAATAACCAGAAAGAGTAAAAGGACTTTATCTGAGAGTGACAAAGGCAAGATATTAGGGTTGACAATGCAAAACCAGTCATGTCTTTGTGCTGATTATAATGGTCATCTAATAAAAACACGAGAGTCCCTCAGTAATTTTATATCTTTTTGAAGATGGACTTCTCTATTCATATTGTCCCAAGCAGAAGTCAGGCTCTGTACTGCTTGCTCAGCTTCCTTCTTAATACCACACAACTTAGGTTTTCCATATAATGACAAGGTGAAGACCCACATGGCAAGAAATCACTTAGTGTTTAACTTTATATTACTCCAGCGTTGCAAGAAACACAATACAGGCAGAAAAAGTTTTTAAAATTTAAACGCAAAATCTATTTTCCCTACAAAAAGCAGAAAGTTATGGAATATTAATTGCATTTAATCTAATTCAGATTTTGCATACTATTTTATGGTTACCCACAATAAATTATGCCAATGCATATATTTTATTTAAATCTAGTAAGGCTGGCCTTCTTTGTATGATGAAAAAAATCATAATAGACCTGAACATATATCCTATTAAAACCCTCTGTATAAGAAAACCTGTACAAGACAAAAACGAATTATTCTTTATACCTTTTGCCTCTCAAAGAAAAGCACTCCAAGATGTTAATAAAACCATATTAAGCCATAAAATGCTATTAATTCGGAATTCATCTCAGTAAAAGAAATTACTGGAAAAACAAAGTTCTAGCTCCTAGAACATCTCCTTAAAAACACTTCTTACCACTTAGCTTTCTATATCTTTCCACTCATAACTCAACCAATGATGTATAGAAATGCACATCACAAATACATACAAATATTGTAATAGTCTAATGATACAAAGTTTTCAAATATAATGCTATATTTAAATTAATGTTCCTAAAGGAAAAAAGAAATACTTTTCATGTCTGGCACTACCTAAGGTCTTTTTTTATTGTGTCAAAATAGACATTTTTATTTATATACTTACATTACCCTCCCTAAGGTAACATTTCTACTGCACTGAAGGGGCTGGTCACATCATGGTGGGATTCCTCAACACATCTGAAGCATGATTTATTCCCTTACTATAGGTCATAAGAAATTATAATAAAATCACACTCCTAAAGATAGTAGCACAATATGGTAACATAATTAAGTAACGCTCTGTTGCAATCCCTCATAGCATCAAACCCTGCTTTAGTTGTGTTTAAGGATACTGAGAAAACCACAGTTCCTTCCAGAAGCACCACTCTGCAAGTGCTGGGCTGTGGTTTCAGGATGTCTTTCATTTTAGTCCTGAACTGCTGATTGTTACAAGACAGAGTGCTGTGCCTCATGCTCAGGGAAGGAAGAACTTTTTGAGTAACAGAGGACTCAAATTACACCTAATTTGTCATCAATTTTTGTCAGAAGACATTACTTCTACAAGGGGATATGTAATTTCCTGTCTTTTCTAAGATGCCAAACATATATTTCAAAAAGGTTCTAGATAGCCACTGAGAACATTCTTATAAAGCATAGCCCATATTTTGCCTTTCTTATAAGTGGCTAGCACCAAAATTTTGGATGCATCTTAATTCCACACTGTGACAAGCCCACGCAAGCTGCAGGCCTCACCCCTGACTCCACAATTTCCATGGAACAGAAAACAAAAGGTACATCTCAAAGGAGTCACAGCATGTGATGAATACATGAATGGATGGATACTGGTATAGATGGCAGGACATCAAGGTCCAGAACATGCTGCAGTGTACTTCAAAAGTAAGTCAAGACATAGGCAAAAAGACTGTGGATATGTCTCTTCACATTCATACCTTTTGAAACTTTTTGTTAGATTAAATAATTGGAGGCCGAGAAAGTATCCTGGAAAAGCATCATTATGGATCGTGTGCTCTTCTATGTTTTCACTTGACACCTACTTTGCCACTAGCTGATCCTGGAGCAATTATTAGTTTGCCTCTGTACACAGCCACATGGTCTTCTGTCCATGAAACAGTGTAGGAAGTATGTTTAGAACTGGTAACAGTTTTGCACTTAGGAAGAAAGTCTTCAGAAGTTGAAAACTTTTTTCCACTTGTCTGCTTTCATTTGCAAGGAAATGAAATGTAGTGATAAATACTAAGCAAATATTGTAACTTACCAATATTTGGAGAAAAAGAAAGAAATGCTTTCCTAAAGTTTGTAAGGCTTCATTCAGAAGAAGAGATTAAATGTTCCAAGACAATCACAGTTTTAGCTTTTAGACCTAAATAATTCCACCAGCTGTCAGCATTTGCTAAGTGATCTGTCAGGAAGTCAGCCATCCTCATATATCTCTACAATCAACAAAAAACATAGACACCTACAAAAGGTAGTGAACTGAATTATCTGCTGAATTCATCTGTCTTTTTCCAATAGTAGGGGGAGTAGAGAATGACTTGCCTCCCACTCACACCTTCAGCTGTGGTTTCAGTTTGGGCAGCTCTGCTGTGTCTTCCATGGCCATTGACACTTGTATGAGTGTTTGTGCAGCTGAACAGTGAAATGGCTTGGGAACTTGATGTGGATGAAGACAAGAGGAAAAAAAAAGGTTGGTTTTCAGCTAGATATATTATTTCCCAATGGGTTTACCATGCAGCTGCAGGATAGTTTACTGACAACAAAAGGAATGATACAGAGATGGGAAAAAGCAGCTAAGGAAAGATGAAAAGGACACAGACTGCTTAGGCTGGCATTTTGGAAACTCAGCTTCAACTAAGATCAAGAGTCAACAGCACAGTAGCCTTCAAGTTTTCTGATACTGATCAAAAATATCAGAGCCCCATTATTCAATGCACTGATACACTATAAAATTTATTCTGCTGGACTGAAGTGGTATAACAGTTTTGAATGTTTATTTTCCTCCTGAATAGCTAATACTACTCACAAACCAGTTATGCAGTCACTTCCCTATCATTGGCTGCCATAAAGATAGCACAAAAGCATGAGGCAAGTGAACTTCGTATTGTGTACTCTGCCTAATTCAACAGATATGTGATCATGTGCACGTTTCATCCAGGTCTCATGTGTTGCTGGGCATTACGTCAACGCACAGATTATGTCAATGTACACATCTTGGTATTAATTACTGGGGAAACACAGCCTAAGTAGCTAGACTTAGACAGGATGAACCCAAACCTTAGCATACTGAGACATGTCCTGTTCAAAGTAGTTTCAGACCCAAGATAACAGAAAATGTTTTCACAAAGTTTTCCAGAATTTAACTTCACTGTTAACCCTCTGAAAATGCTTACCTATTAAAGTGACTTATCACTTGTAGCACTATCTGGGAAGTGTTGAACCAGCCCAAACACAATGCTGTTGCTTAAAGCTCAAAATAACAGCAAACAGAACAAGACAGCCTTTGCTCTGTTCCAGTAAGTACACTAGTAGGATGTAAGTATTTATTTCATAGAATAGAAAAATTTTAAAGTTTTTTCTAACATCTGACTATAGTAAAGTTCAGTGCTGGAAAACAAGCATTTCAGTGTAACTGATTAGGCACTTTGCTCCTAGACACAGCATTTTGTCAAAGACAGACACAAAACAAAACTGTGTCATAATAGGCTGGAGAACAGATAACAACCATTAGTCCCCACTGTAAAAACAAACCAGTCTGCACCCTCATGTATGACTGACTGAACTGATCTGTTTTCAGCCTTCCCAGAAATCCTTAATACAACAGACAAAGCTATTCAGGATGCAAATACCCTAGTGTAAACAGAACTCAGAGGTCAATTTGTCTCCATTTTTTTTTCAAGCACATAATCCAATTATACACTTCATTATTTTCATTAGCTCAAACCCAACAGTGAATGGAGGCACTGCTCAAGATAAATGCCCATAAAAATACGAACCAGCAATACTTTACTAGAACTTAGCTTAAAGAGTACTAGTAGTTAACTGCTAAAAAGAAAAAAGCCAAACCCAAATGGTGTCATACTGTCACTTTGCAAAATCTGTGTTTGAAGAACAAACAAAAAAGGAAATTTATGTATGTATATCTACACACCAGTTTAGAAAGAAAATTTGAGTCAAATTCATATGCACTGAAATCATCAGCAACACATCAAGATTTGACGCAGCTCAACACATCTACATATCTGAAGCTGAACAATCATGAGTTGGAACATTCTGGTGAGTTGATTGAAACATTACATAACTACCTACAAATAAATTTACCACGTGAATGACGGTTTTAACAGTCCTTTCCTCTGAAAAAAAGGTACTACATTGACAACTGTAATGCATTCCACACTCCAGTACCTGAAAAGATTATGAATTGCAGTCCCAATGCACATGAAAGCAGATACCAACTGAAACACATCCAGTTTCACTGCAATCATCAACTGAAATAATTTCCTAATCTCTTCACAGAAGCAGTTACAAAAATGTCATATTTACATGCATATTTTAAGACATCAAGCCTATGAGCTGTAGAAGTTGTGTAATTGTTAAACCAACTTTGAACTCATCAGAAAACATTGAGGAAATACACTGATCTACTTGTACACAATCTGTTCTAGTTTCTCCTGAAAACTTACGTCGCTAAACACATTCTATGAATATTCAATTTCTACACATGCTTCAAAAGTCTTATCTTGACTAAGAGAAGGTAGTAAAAGCAGGGCTGTTAGCCAAGTAACTAACTGCTTCACATCAAATTTGTAAAAGCCTTAGGCAGTGATCTGAAAAATCATGGGCAAAACATACAATACTTTTATCTCATCATCTTGTGAACAACTCTCAAAATATCCAGTACCAGTCATAGTTGACTAACATCTCACTATGTCCTTCCACTCTGAATAGAATATCTTACAGGGCTTGTTTCAACTCTCATGAACTTGAGTTGAATTTTGATACTGAACTGATAAAACCAGCAAATGATGCAGCGATCTTCTTAATTAATAGCAAAGTCCATAAAGGAAAAGAAGGGTCAGAAGGGCCTGTGTAAGCACTTCTTCCTCTCCTCAGTAGGGATAAGGTGGGATGTACACAAATTAGCTTGGTTTAGACCTTCTGATAGGATCTTTTCGAATAAGGAAGACATTTGTGACAGACTTCCATCAATTATGGTATGTTAACATTACTGTGTCTTGTTAAGCTGAAGACTGTGAGTAATAGAAACTGAAATGAAAGTGGAGCCTTTTCTAAATGAAAACTTTTATAAAAAATACAGGTTATGTTATTTTGTAAACCCCTGCCAAAATATGAATGTTTAACTTTTGTTAAACTAATGTTTAACTATTCTTCTTGTCTGTGTAAAGTACCCCAGTGATCTGCATTCAGAGCAGTATCCCAGGCTGAATCAGGGTATTAGTTTATCATCCTTTGTGACAGAAAAGCTTGGGTTACCTTAGCTCATTCTTAGTCTTTAGGAGACATTATAAAAATCTTACCTCTCTTTATTTTTACCTCCTGAAGCAGCAGGATATTGGAGATGAGGTGTGTTCGGTGGCCTTGATTTTCAATTCCCAGTTTTCTAAGATCAACTTCTGTAAGATGGAGTAAGTCCTGGAGCAAATGCCAGAGTAAAGAAAATATTATTAGTACAGGAGAATTCAAGTTTATTTCAGATCTGTTTGCTGTTTCTGATACCATAAGTTACATAACAGCAAATGTAAGTATATTTATTGCCCTTAAACTAGTGAAGGAAGATAAATCTGAGTGAACTGACAGGAATAATAATTTTAGAAAGGAAGGTTTTGTATAATGAGAGGATATTCACTGCAATAATACGTAACATGAGTTGTGACACTGTTTCCATATAATGCATTTAGGTTATCAAGCCTGAACTGTTCTCTTTTATTCCACTTTCTCTCAAAAAAATCATTGGTATTTTACTTTCAAACTAAGCTGCTGAATAACTTAAGACATTATTTATAAGTTAACAGAATTTCAATTTGATGTTGGTTTATAAGTATGTACAAAGCCTCATTTGATGATGAAAACTTTCAGTGCAAGTAGAAAATATATCAAAATGTATTTCTTTATATTTTTATATTTCGTATTTCCACTGTAAATAAGGTAAAGAGAAGTACATAGAATGTACTCCATTTTGTTTCTGGCAAGTCATGTTACTGAAAGTGGCCTCTTTTAATGAAGATTTGACAATTCAGGCCTAGGACCCTACAATAGAAAATCAGATTAATTCACTGTGGAAATAATAAGACAATTGACACAGAATTTCTAATGTGAGCCACTGTTTTTGAAACAGTAATCTTAAAATCTTTCTTTCAAACAAAAACCACTGCAAAAGCCTGACAGTCTTTGCTTTAGACTTGATAGTGCTCTAATTACAGAAAGCCTCAATTTCTTATGCTACTAGCTAATGTTGTTTTAAAAGCTGTTAGAGAACTTCAGTCATGCCTGAAAATGTCATATTCTTTCTCAAATGATAACTCATATGTAACTAATGACATAAAAGTAAGGAGTTGAGTAATTATTACTTTTAATTTATTCCTTTCTAGGTTTGCCCAAATGCAAAAGTTGGTACTAATGCTGAATACACATTTCAGTAGAAAGGATTTTTCAGCTTTGGCAACAGTGACAGAGGGTCCCCCTGCTTCTCTCAAAGACCTAACATCCTTCTCCCAAATCCCAAAATCATCCTCCAAAAAAAAACCACAAAGGAGTACAAATGCAATATGCCTGCTGTTCAAAACTGAGTAAAGTTTATAAGGGGGAACACAAATAGGATTGTTGTTAACGCCAGATGCTCAGGGTCACACAATGGGAACTTTTATAGACACATTTTGGGGTTTTTTTAGTAGCTTTAAATATCTTATTTAACATTTTCTTAACCATTTTATTGAAAAAGGACAATTCTTACCTCTATACCATCATACTGTTCAAAGAGTGTGCAATATTCTGCAAGACCAAGCTGGGTCAGCCAGTTAGAAATGGGTAGATACTTCATTATCTATTCCCTCTCAACACCTATGATTCTGAAATACAAAACCAAATTAAAAATAACATTGCTTAGGAATGTTAAATGACTGAACTCAAACAGCACTTCATAACGTGCAAGTTTCACTACTATGGCCAAGGAGATGAACACTTTCTTGGCCCCTTGGTAAGAGGTAGTTATCTACGCATTAAGATTTTTACATTTAATTCATTGCTTCTTTGTAATCCCCATACAAGCAGGGAATGTTGAAGACTATGTTTTGCTTAGCTCTTGCAGCTGAATTATCTTTTAGAAGATGAATCAACAGAGTTACTTGATACTGCAGTATCATTTAAAACATACTCACAGCTTTTGTATTCAAAGGGAATGTTTCTCAAAACGGTCATTCAGTGATAATGTCACTCTTCTTACATGTGGGACACACATGACAAAACCCATTAAATGAAGAGGAATAGCAAAAGGGGTAGTATTCTCTATAAAACTGTGAAGGATGTGCATGAAACTGCATTCTCGGTAAGACAGTCAAAATGACTGTGATTCTGTGGTGGATGTTTGTCCAAGATGGGAACATATCTAAAGCCAACCTGTTACACTGTATTTCTAAGAAAAAAAGCAACTGAGAGAGTTTTACATTTTGCTCTCCACCGTCTCATCTGAATTTGAGTTATCTGTAAATTAAAATATTTTTCATTATTTTTTTCCCCAGTTGCTAAGATGAAATAGAAGACAGATATTAAAACATTGCAGGTATCAGAAGATGAAAGACAGACCCACAACATATTCTCCCGCTATCACTGCTCTATGTGAGCAGTTATGCAAGATCTGCATAGACAAACACCTAAGCTTCCAAGAATTGCTGAGTTTCTGAAGACATTTCTGTGTGCAAGTTCGAACATAGCCTAAATTAATTCAAGAATGCCCAATTCTAAATCTGTAACTTGTGGTCTGAACACTTTTTGTCAGAACACTGATGCCAGAAGCAGGAAATGGTCATGTTCAGAGAGGTAGTGTATTTAATTGTATATTTTTTATATTTTAATTTATTTTCAGATTTTTCTCTCACCTATGCTTCAGGAAAAGTACTTGCTCTGCATAAACCAACTGGATTTATGACTTTTTAGCTAAAACCACATGTTCTAACACATCTGCCTACTCTGAACACACAAGAAGTTGCCCAAAGGCTGACCTGTCAAGGTCAGCAAAGAGTCAGTGTTGCTTTCTGTTAGATGGGGAAAGCCATTTAGCATTTTCATAATTCTTGGGGCACTAGAAAAGCGTTGAAGTCCTTCCAATTGCAAACCTAAAAATATTGTTCTGCAGGAAGGTAGGCTACAGTAGCAGTATTACCTGTGTTAAAGTACAATACACTACTAGAAATATTTTAAAAGCATTTCAGTTAGAACAGCTACTGTTAGTAATACACACAATGTTTTGGATGCCTCTATGAATTTTGCCTCAGTGCTCAACCTTGGAAAAAAGTCAAAATGGTTAGTCTTCAGAGACACATAGACCATGACACTGTGGAAGCTGTAATTCTGAAATTCATCACTGCATAATTTATTGAAGAACAAACCTGCTAATTTGCAAGTCACATTGTGAAATCAGTCTATTGTCCATTGGAATATTCTGCTCTATTATTTGCTTTATTGCAGGATTTTCATTATTGTGACAATATTGCAGGCTATGGATGATGAGTATAGATCTAAAGAATGGCATTACAGTAACTAAGAGCATCTTGTGGAGTATCATTGACCAGAAAATCTCCACATTTATTTGACACACCGCAAAAGAATTTCCTTGAGGAATGTTAAAGCCACAGAGAACATTCTTATGTGAGGTGAGGACAAGCTCAGCCCCTGACATCTTTCATTTATTGGCTTGCTTTAAACAGGTACTTTCAGACTGTAAGATGGTCAGCATGAAAGGCACATGATTCTCAGAGAGATAAAAGGAAAAACACACATAGCTGGTTAAAACAAAACTGTGGACAAATAGCTCTTTTCTAGTTCATACATTTTAAAGTTAGAGACTTCAAATTTGCTGTCGTAAAGGAGCTTGTTTTCAAAACTGTCTAACAACTTCACTAGGCATATATGTTTTAGGACTACAGATTTTATATTTAATTGTGAATACTTAAGATTCCATGTTAGTACATGACAATTAAAAACATATCTACAGTAATTGCTAGAAAGTCATCACACTTATCATCCCAGAACAAAGAGAAATTCTGCACTAAGCATGAAAGGAATCCCAGAATTTCCACAGAACAACATTCTCTTTAATGATACAGTGATAAACAGTGGCTGCCAAATCTTACTTGGCCAGCTGTATTGGCTCTGTTATTAATTTCTACCAAAAAACCTCCAAACCAACAAATAAATGCAAACCAAAATAACAACAGCCCTGTCTTCCAAACCCCCATACAAAACAAAATGCAAGCAGAAAACGATGTTACCCTTATGACAAGATAATAAGAAATACAAGATGCATTACTTTCAAATGTACTACAATTACACCTTTGAACAGGATTCTTTTATGGCACACTTTTACATGCTAGTAGGTCTTTGCTGACACCTCTGTAGACTTATCCTTTTTGTTTTAATGAAAAATTTGTTCCTACAGCTGAAGGAGAAAAAAAAAAAAGCCCTTTCTCTCACAAGATAACTAATTGCCTTTCTGATCTTTCCTAATGGTAGTTTCAGTAAAGAAAACGTAATAGTAACATTAACTCAAGCAACTCTTATTTCACCAATATTTCACTGTACATTGGATGCAGGGTGCAGCCTAGTGGTCAGGACTCAAGATATATTCATAGTCTGATCAAGGTTAAGAGTAAAATGAAATTGCAAAATAAATTGTAAAAACCACTAAATATATCATTATGAGAAGTGGCTGTGGGCAGAGGGAGTTTCCTATTATTCTCCTACTTCTACACCATTTATTTTTATGTCTGAAAATAGGATTAACTTTTGCTTAAAGGCAAATAATGCCAACATTTTTTAGGATGCAGAATATGATTATAAACACACTGGCAAAGTGTGTGGCAAACTGTGGGCACATATTTTTTCCCTACTAAGAAATTAATATCCTTCCTTTCCAGACAAAGGAAGGGAAGAAAAATATAAACAACACCACGTATTGGAGAGAAATACAAGGCTTCTGTTCTGTTTATCCACTCCAAACACTGTCTGTTCCTGTACATCTAAGGATGTGCAACAAGAGATCATCATAGGTTTAGTCAGGTCACCAGATTTTTGTGGGATGGAACCACTATTGCTCCATGACTTGCTTCTATTTATTCAGTTAGACTTCTTCTGTTATTACTTAAGCTTAAGAGTGAAGTTATTCTAGACTCCTTATGTGGAAGGTCTCACCATACTATCCACATAATTTATTTCATTCCAGGGGTTTTCACATAAAAATAAACAATTTAAATCCAACCTAGCTTTGCATCATTCTATTTCTGAACACCAACTGTTCAGAGGCTTTTATGAAATCAAGTTAGTGCTAAAGAGTTACCAAATTAGTAATAATGGGAGATTCCTAGCACGGCTCTCTGATCTGCTGAACTGTACTGAACTTAGCTTTTACTTTCAGAGTGCTTTTCTGCATTCTCTCTCACAGCTGCAGTCACGCATATTGGGGCACAGGACACAAAACCACAGAGAAAGGTGGTTTATACATAGCTTTTAAATCCAATTGTTCATACTGCAGTGCTTTACTATACTGATAATTCATTACTTCTTTCTTCTATCACAGTATCCCAGAACCATTAAAAGATGCTTCTGCTGACATTGGCTTGTTATACTCCAAACACAAGGTAAGCGATGTGTACTACCAGGTTCTTACTTCAGCTATGGTTGTGTCAAATCAGCATCACTGTAATTTTTTTTCAAGTGTGTATGTGTTTATTACAAAGGCACCAAGATTGGGTAACTCCAAATCACTGTGTGATTATAGTTATTATTCCAGACACAGTAATTCATGCTCTTTTTTCAGTCTGCCTTTGGGATTCAGGCTGTAACATGACAATGACCAGGCCACATATCATGGTGTAATCCTGTCCCCACCAAAATTACTCATGTGAGTCAGCAGAGCCAGCAATTTCATCTCATCTGGAAAGTCATTTCCCTTATTGTGCCTTTCCTATTTCAGCAAAATTGAACTTGGATTGTACTTCCAAATTAAAACTAGCCTCCTGCTGTGACAAAATAATTTATTAGGATAAATTGATTTATGGGACATCTGTCCAAGTAAGAGCTTTCCTAAGGCTTTAATCACCTGAACTCAGCACGCTTTCCTAACTTGAATGAAAGGCCCATCAGTTTTGTTTTCAGATAGACTCTGGTGTATTTCCATTTCCTATGTACCTTTATCTTTTTCTGTCGTTAGTGAAATCAACAAACCCTCTAAATTACAGCCTCAATGAATCTGACCTTCCCATACAACATCTTGTGCATCTCAGATGCTGTGTTGTGGCACTAAGTAATAACACTGACCAAAGGTCTCTCCCCTTTGCTAATCACAACTATTTACGCTTAACTAAGCAATGCAGGCAGGAGTGTTGTATTATAAAGCATGTTTGAGTAGCAGAACATTTCTGCCATTGGAGTGCCAGTTTCTGAATATTGTAGAATGAAAAACTAAAAAAGTTGGAAGTGGTCATGAAGCTTGTGATGCCACCTCTCAGAGATTTTACCATCTTAATACAAAAGAACTGCCTCTTCTTTTGCAGCCCAGGTCATAATTCTGTTTCTCCTCTCTCTTCTTCAAACAATTTGCCAAGTGTAAGCCATGCTGTAAGTAGTACAGTTAATTTTCCAAAACACAAATTTTCAACGTAAGACAGTAAATCTGTGTATCTTGGAAAAATCTCAAAAGATGACTGTTCTGTAAAAGGAATACTAAATGCACAGTGGGAAAGTCAGAAGATACCAGTCAATGACCCCAAAGCTTGTTTCATCTCCACTTTAGTGAGAAAAGTAACCTTCTTCTTCAAGATTTGTTACTACAGGAATGGTAATTTGCCATAATTTCCATGACACTTGTTCTAGCCTAGTGCCTTAAACAGAAGCCAGAAATTTTCCAGTTAAGAATTGAGAATGGTCCTCCTGACCTAATAAAAGCACAGGCTGGTAACACACTGATTAAAAAGTGTATTATAAAGCCACGTCCATCTTTTCTGCTAGCAAAAAGGGAAGGGCATCTACAAGACAGGGCAAGAGGCAGAAGCAGCAGAAATACCTGAAAAGCAATCCACCAGCAGAACCAAAGTGTCAGACACTGATCAAATAACTGGCACTGTGCAATAGTCCATCCAGGGAAAGCACTTACTAGGCCAAGGACTGTGGCTAAAAGGAGTGAGAAACAGGACCAAAAATTCCTTTCTCTCTCTGTATTCACAGGAACAGAGCTTGGTATGTTGCATATAAACTGGATGACATCACAAGTATCACCATTTTTAAATTCAGATAGGAACAATATGCAAAACCTTAACATTTTGCTTAACTCTGCGTGAAAAGGAATAATAGGTGACAACCACTCCTCATGTAATAATTAATACAATCAGATTCCAACACTAGACTTCAAAGAGAAAAAACATCTTACAAGGGAAGAACTACCCAAGAAAGAATATTTCATAGATGGGAATGTGACCTATGTAGAAACCTCAGGCACAGGGCATCAAGAGGAAAGAGGAAAAAAGAAAGCATAAGAACATAATGTAAAAAAAAGGCTTATGTTCTTACAGTGATGATGATCTAACAAAACAAAACAGAGAAATAAAAGTGATCAGAGCAGTACCTCTGATAAATCCCTGTTACAACATGCAGAAAACACACAGGAAAATAATGAAAAAAGATGTGGATGATTTAATTATTTAACTTAACAGTGACATACAATTTAAGTTCAGAAAATCTGTGGCCTAGTAAAGTGAAATACATACCTAAGTCTCCTGGAAACCAATTACATCCATACAGCCATGACCTAAACTATTAATGCCTTCTGCACTTCATGATTCATCTGTTGACATACAACTACTCTCAGTATCATGTAAGCATGCAGAGTTAAAATGGTAATAAGGTAGCCAAGGTGCTATCACAGTACTGGAAAAGGAGAAAATGAGGTCAAACTATTTCTATAAGGCAGTACACAGAGGAAATGGAACTGAATAGATCTCAGAAAAAAATCTGTAAGTATACACTGAGGGGCAAGGGGAGCATGAGCAGATACTCAGGAAGCTTTACCACAAAAAGAACATAAGGAATCAGCTTAGTTGACTCCTTTCTAGTGTTGCTCATACTACAGAAAAGAAAAAACGTGCAGTCTTACAATTAAAATACCTAAAATGAAAGTAGTTATCAAAAGAACTTAGGCCATAGCAACTCCAAAATAACTGTCAAATCACACTCCTAACATACATTCTTCATGGATTAAAAGAAAGAACAAAAAGAAAACTAAAAGGAAGGATACTGAACATTAACCTTCAGTGCACATTATCTGCTAGAGCTAGCAAGGTGCTAGCTTCAGTTAGTTGTGTTATAAAATTTAAGTTTTTCATAAATAGTGTCACACAGCTGAATATTCATCATATTTATATTTTTTCCAGTGTATTATTTCAATTGTGGTAATTTTTACTGAAAACGTACTGAGAATTTTTCTTTTAGATGTACAGTTAAATATAGATTCAAAGACTGACATTCTTGTGTAATGAATCACATCAGCTATTTAAAATAAATGCATTTGTATGTATGGAGAATGCAAACACTTACTGAGATTTTAAGTAATTTGAGGTAAGCTGGCAGAGTTGAAGCAACTGGCATCCTAAATATTACCTACCTAAGGAAATAAATTAGGCTGCAGCCAAGAGAGCCAACTGTGTCCTGGGGTGCATCAGGCCCAGCATCACCAGCCAGGCAAGGGAGGGGATTGTCCTGTTCTGCTCTGCACTGGGGCAGCTTCACCTCGGGTGCTGGGGACAGTTTTGGTCACTGCAATATAAAGACATTAAGCTGTGAGAGTGTCCAAAGGAGGGCTACAAGGATGGTGAAGGGTCTGGAGGGGAAGCCATATGGGGAGTGGCCGAGGTCACCTGGCCTGTTCCGCCTGGACAGGGGGAGACTGAGGGGAGACCTCATTGCAGTCTCTCATGAGGAGAAGAGGAGGGACAGGCACTGATCTCTTCTCTGTGGTGAGAGTGACAGGACCCGAGAGAACGGCCTGAAGCTGTGTCAGGGGAGGCTTAGGTTGGATATTAAAAAAAGATTCTTCACCCAGATGATGACTGGGCACTGGAACAGGCTCCTCAGGGAAGTGGTGGCAGCACCAGCCTGACAGAGTTCGGGAAGCATTTGGACACTGCTCTCAGGCACAGGGTGTGACTCCTGAGGATGGTGCTGTGCACAGCCAGGAGCTGGACTCGGTGATCCTTGTGTCTCCCTTCCAAGTCAGCATATTCCATGCATTTGCACAGTGCAGACCGTGCTGCTGGCAGCACACAGTACATCACAACCATTAGCTTTCAGAGGCTTTCAGCTATGTTTACGTGTCTGGTGCTGGCGCTGCTGAAGCCAGTTTGTGTAGCTACAATCCATTACCAGCCTCCAAGTGATGGTGCTCATTTCTCTCTCACACTGATTTCTTTACTGTGCCAGCACCAGCATTTGCTTGACCATGCAGTGAAGGGGATCAGAGACTTGAATGGGCAGAGACAATGACCCAGAGGAAGCGGCTGCTATTCTAAGTCAGCACAGGTCTCCTCTTTTCTTCACTGTACAGCCACAAAAAAAGGCTTGTGCTGCCACAAAGCAAGCAATGACAAAGAGGTAGTTAAATAGCAAAAGCAAAAATTTGAGATATTAGGCATCTTGTCAAATCCCGCTACAAGTTACGGACTCCTCTGCCATCCAGAACAGAGTCTGCATGTAAACATAAACCCTTTTATGTATCCTGGAAAGCAAAATAAAGCAAGTGAGGCACAGACTTACTTCTGTCAACTGTGTTTTGGAAACAACTACAGTAAAGCGACTGGTAATTCTCTGGGGAGTGGCAGCAGTCTAAGTCACTGCAGCTTTTTGATTCAGTGCAAAAAGCAAGGCCCTTGAACAGGAGAAATGGTAAAGCTGCACAGAAAATTTCAGTTCTGGTTTTTGATACTCAAGAGGCTTAACATCTGGGGTTTTTTTTGCTCTAGAACAATCTGAAAGTCTTTTAAGCATATCAAGTTGATATATTCTTAAACAGTCCCCTTCTCTTAATGAACAGATAGGCTTGATTTTGGTCTCTATCTCTTTATCCCATGGGAGCATATGCAGAAGCTATATTGCTAAAAAGCAACCAAAACACATTTTACTAAAATAATATTTCATGAAGATTTGATGAAAAGTGATGAGTACAAGAAAACAGTAGGAAAAACAAAGCAAAACTGTGTACTACCAAGTATCTTGCAACACTCGATTGGCAAACAGATCAAAACAAGCACTTGAATTAAAGCAGTGACTCTATTACATTGTATTGAAAATACAAATGAAAGAATATCCCACTGGAACTTCTAAACCACTGTATTTTAAACTCATAATCGGTATTTGCGATATAAATGTTAAACAAAAAAAATCTAAAAAAAAAATCCTAGGACTGAGTACATATGAGATTTAACTTTAACTCTTCTCTCATTCTTGGACTTCCTAGGCATTTAATTTCAAGCTTTCCCCTTACCTGTGACTATTAAAACATAATTTAAAACTATGAAATTCTCAATGTTCTGCAGAAAACTTGAAATTGAAAATTATTTGTAATCTCTAAGAAATGCACTCAATTTTTGCCATCATGCAAATGATAAACATAAGTTTGTTTGTATCATAAGCTGCAAGCTTCTTTTCATATTTATATTGCTACCAATTAGCAGTTTAGAAGCTAGGGAGATATAGGTGAACTTTACAGGTAGTTCACAATGTAACTATAAATAATCACATTTTTGTCAAATGAGTTAAATTACAGCACAAGTCTGATAATCTTATTGGGTAAGGATATGATGACAACTCTTCCTAGTGGAAGCACATCTGACACAAAATTAAGAAAAATATAGATTTCCTAGTTATCATACTAGGTTTTTGGTATTAGCCAGCTCTGCAATTTTTCTACCCTTTACTGATTCAAACTAGTCTCATCCAACTTTTCAGTACTATAGAAAAACATCTATGGGCTTTTAAGGAAAGTGAAAATTATTTCACTTCGAAGCTTGCTGTTATACTGGCATAACATGGTTTCTACACATGGATGAGAATCAAGTTTCAAATTAATCTAAAGCAATCTTTTCCTGAAGGACTATGTGTCACCACTACCTCTTAAAACTTTGGGTGAGACTGATGTGAAGTAACTTACATTTATCATGAACAATGAAGCTCTGCTGATTTACTTGTGCTGGGAGTGCAGCTCTCTGTGCTCCTTTTTTCTTGCCTCTTTCACTCATACTTTGTTTCAACTGTGCCAGGAATGATTTCCATGTGAATGAATCCCCTACATTTATCTGAATAGACTACTCTGTTCAACCAATTCCATCTCCAAGGCTCAAACTGTCACAGACATTACACATGCTGTTCAGCCTGAACCTAGAGGAGTGGTTTTACCAGAATAGCTCAGAGCAGACAGAGCTAGTAGGAATACACAGTATCACGTAATATGCTGAACAGGCTATCAATACTCTCATTCATTTACTTTACTCCCTGATTTGCTTTATGATTCCTTGTTCAAATTGTTTTAAGTTATTATACTCACAATATTTTTGGTAAAATTTTGACAAATTGTTGTGAAGGACATAAGGATACCGAATTATTTGAAAAGAAACTATAATCATGAATATTGTTGGCAGTCTAGCCACTGAAGTGATACTTCTAATATGGATTTTTATGTCAATCCAACATTTAGCAAATCTGTTGCAGACTGCAGAGAAGCAAATACAAAACATTACTCAACTTGTATATGCTGTTCTGGCCAGTGTTTATGTAAAGATAAATAGCCTACAAAGTACCAATCAGGAGTTAAATACATACTGACTCAGCAGCCACATAGCAGATTTTCATTCCAGACATTTCACAAATAATACCACAAACATGGAGCTACTTTATCCTTATGTCAGACTTCAAATCAGGTATTTCCAGTTGGTGGGATGTCAATTCTTATCACCAGTAACTTACAAGAAACAACTAAGACAGTGGTTCATCATTCTCTTTGTACTGCTTATGGAAGGCATAAAATAACCACCCTTCATTTACTTTCCTTACATACAGGAGTGCAACATTCTCCATTTCATACCACCAACATTATTTTTAATTATTAAGCCAAAGCTCTAAACCAGAAGTGGTTGTTTTTCACAGAGTCTTTTTCAAGAGGGAATATACTGTCACTGATGTTCTGGGCAGTAAAAGTATAAATGAGTTTAAGAGACAGTATATGCAGATAAAACAACAAAATAAAAAACTATTTAAAACAAAGACACAAACAAAACTCAAAATTCTTATAGGATGAACTACCAGCAGCTGTGCTGACATGCTGGGGTAGTAAACATCCCTGCATACTTATGTTCTTACAACACTTGTATTGGCATAAGATTATCCTAGGAAGAGACTTTTGGTCCAAAACATGAAAATGTTCTTGCATTTCACATGGAATGCAGACATGGCACAAAGCTGCTCCACTAGTACAAATTAGTTCAAAGAATTTTGGAAGTGTCACTTTGCTCTTGCAGACTTTAACAATAACAATAACAACCCAGCATAAGGGCAATTCCCTAACTCACTCTCTCCATGCCCAGATTAGTTATTGTACATCCTCCTGCCACTGGTCTGAAGTTAAAATGACTAGTGTACTGTGTATATTTTTTGATTCACAGAAATGGCAAATGTTTGTGCTTAATGCAGGTGATATGACAGCAATCAGGTGATCAAGTATTAATGAACCTAGCATGTCCCCAGAAAAGACTAATACAAATCTCCAAATACATTCAGTATGAGCAACTTAGCAGATATTTTGAAGGCTAGGACTAATTGTAACAGTATTTATGTGATCAGACCCAAATACATAAATAGAATTAAGATCATCAAACACTTGAACAGAAAGTGTTGACCACTACAGTCTAGTAAGTCCTTCCTCTTTCTGTATATCTGTGTGGTCTTTTGTAGCTAGATGGAGCTCATCCCACCTGCAGAAGCAGCATGTTAGTTCAATGCTGAAACTAAGCCAGTATTCACTGTTGAAAAGACTCCACAGCTGCTTCTCAGCTTGAACAGCCAGAGCCTATAATGCACTCAACAGTAACAGACTGTAAATACATACGCCATTTAATCAGAAATCTGATTAAAGCTAACATGCTAAGCTCTCTGTGGGGAAAGGGGAGCGCAAAAAAATGAATTTACACCTGTGATTCCACGCTAAAATTTTACTGTGGACTGATCCAACTTTAAACATTCTTGTCCTACTCCTTTCAATTCCTCAGCCATATAAACCCAGAAGTTCCTCACCTCCATTGCACCAAGTGCACCATTTGTGTGGTCAAAAGCTAAACTGGATATAAGAAATGGTCCCATTTTACTGAAAACACAAAACAAAAACGTGTCTGCAGTGTGTGCATTTTCAAAAAATGTGCAGATCCAGGACCATGGACTGGCTCAAGTTCTTTCAGTACTAGTTACTACTGCAATAAATTTCTGAGATGCTTTACCATTTAATGAATTCCTCTTCAGCTCTTCTGCCCTTCAGAATGGGAAGGAAATAGTCAGACTGCTGCATTTTTTTAATAAGGCTGCTCAGAGACACAGAACTCCTGAATCAAGCTCCACAATTATGGAAAAAAAAAATTCTTTTTATTTGCCTTGTGGTGCTTGAACCTTTATGGTTAACTTAGGTCTTTCTTTCAAGGTGTTCTACAAATAACAACAACTTTTTTAAAAGGTGAGATACTCGCATGACTAATGAACTCTAGGATTTGAGTGCTATCTAATCTACCAAAATTGACTTGTGATAAGAATCAAACTGGCAGCAGAAATAACAAAGTACAGCACAAGTGCATTTGTTAAATTATGACCAATGGACAAATGTGCTCTCAAGCTGTGCTTCATTCTGCAACTACATACCAGTTTTTGCAGTGTAACAGAAAGGACTATGGTGGCACTTCTCACATACCCCAGTGTTAAATCCATCTTACTAGCTTAAAACACTAATACATGTGGTTTGAGCAGACCCAGCTGATTTTGCATTGAAATGGATTAGAACCAAAGTTTTCTTTTCTCTGAGATGGTTTCTCCTTTTCCTCAAGAGCTTAGTGGTCCTGAGACTTTTTACTCTTCTGGATGCCTTTGCTCTCATGTGTATATATATATATTTTCTTACTGCTTGGCTGCTCTAAACTTCTGAAAAGTGTCATTAACAACAGGATTTGTCTTCTCCTTCCTACTCTTTGCTTCTCACTCCTCCTCGTTAGTCTGGTACTCCCAGCCACAAAGTCATGCCTGGTACGTTTTCTTATCCATTTATGCACTCATTTTTGTTGACTATTAGGGGCTGAAAGCAGAACATAATATGCCAGTTGCTACCTCCAGATATAATTTAAAAAGTTGCATAATAAGCAATAGAAAATTTTTAACTTTGAAATTAAAATACTTTAGTTGTAAATTCAACACTCTCAAAAAGTAAAATCACTTGATGATTTGTTTCTTTTTTATCAACTGATAATTACAAAGGAAAAGAAAAATAGTACATTTCTTGAAGATGATCAATAACTACAGAATTATTTGATTTGAAAAGATCTTTAAGATTGCCAAGGCCAAATAATAAGATTTATTAAGATAAAATATTGTATTCAGTGAGAATGATTCCATAGGGCACTGGGCACAAAGCTGGAACAAATGATGTTTTAATATAAATTCTGGCTTAGTTTCAGATTGATGTTTTCTCTGTTTTCTAAGCTGAATGTCCTTGCATACACAGCAGTTAGGGCTAGAACGCACAATACTACGTAACTTGCACTGAGACAACTAGCAATAAAAATAAAGTCTGAGCATCATTAAAACCTGGGCTAAAAATTGTAACACAAAAGAAGCTGCTTTAGGGAAAGCTCAGCCATAAAGGGCTAGATGGTCACAATCTCATCAACATTCTTAGTCAATCTGCCTGTAAGAGTCAGACAAATCCTTCACTTACATCTGGTCATATATGCAAAAAGCAGTAACTTGGTTTTTAGTACACCTTTGGATCCAAACGAGCTGAAATGTTAAAATACTTGGGTTCCAGTTAGAGAAAACGCTAGCAGCAAGTCAGGAATTTATTTGAATCAACTGATGCAAAAATGCTACCAGTCATATTTTTGTGAATGCAGGGCAAGTCTCATAAACAAAGAACTATTTCCTGTCTCTTTGAAGATATGGTATAGGCAGTGCTAGGAGTCCTAGAGCAAGATAAAAAGCACCACAGGTAGATAACACAAAATACTGAGCCAGTCTAAACTTGCAATGCCAATTCAAATTTGTTCAGAGTATTTTTGATTAATTTTGTGGTAGCAAACTTAATTCCTTACCAAGTCTGTCTACATATCAGTTTTATTGGTATTTCTGCAGACAGCCCAAAGGATTTCTTCCCAGTCCTTTCCCGTTTCCCTCCTGCTCTGTGATGTGGTGTTACTGCATTCAAGCCATGAACTATCCTTAAATGGAAGCTGGATTCTATTGATTTCTCAGTCATCACCACTGAGCTTTCCTTACCTGCTGACTTCTATCCTGCAGCATTCCTCACGACAAGCTCCTCTCTACACCGTGCACTGACCCTCTTCATCAGAAGGTTCTCCAGCCTCACCTCAGCACGTTCTGTAGAACCCACTCCAATAACAGCACAAGTGCAGAGACAGGAGGCTCCATACTGCTACAGAGTAGAACACCTTAGAGTAGGACACCTTCGAGTAGAACTTTGGTTCTCAAGGGTAACTTAAAGCATTTCAGCTGAGGTTCAGAGCAAAGCTCATTGCTTCAGCTGAGCCCTTAATTTGCAGCAGCATCTGAACGCCTGCTCAGTGACACAGGTGTGTCTTAGGTTGGCTTCATGAGAAATCCCAATGCACTGCAGCTGAAGCACTGGGCTTCCACCTGTATTCCTTTGCCTTTGGTTGTGTTGTCTCTAATCTTGCAATTACCAGATAAACTCACCACAAATGTTATACTGTATCAAGTGCAACCTGAAAGGAGAGCTTCAGTGTTTTAAGTAATGGATTTTAACTTATTAAACTTTTCCTCTGACATCTGTCTGAAGCTTTATGTATTCTCTTTAGAAAAGCCAAAGAAGACAGAGACAGCTCAGTTACAACTCTGCAGTAGTAACAGCAGTTCTGCTTTCATATATTTTCCTTCATTTAATACTCCACCTATTTCAAAGGCATTCTAAGTGTTTACAATACAGAAGTGAACCTGCATGCAAAAGTAACACCGACTTGCTCATCAGCAGTAGTATTCCACAAAACAAAACTAAACCAGAACCCAGCTCGCCTCCTGTCCTGGAGGGCTTGTTCAGTAGCCAGCTTTCAAAGTGAGCCTGTGTTAGGCTTGCTGTGGGGAGAGGCTCTGTTCTCTGTTGGAACAGGAGGGTAAGCAAGTTTGAAGACTGACAGCGTTGCACTGTAAAACCTGAAGTTAATTAGCACAAGTATTCATGTTAATTTTAAAAGTTACACTAACATTAACTGAAAAATCCAGAAATGTGATACAAGAAGTGCACCCATGTGTAACACAGCAGTCATTGCACTGAAGTGTGTAGTTGAAAGAACTATATTAAAGTCTCTCAAGTACTTTAAGGTACAATATAAGGGAATATTTCCATAAGGTATTTAACATTGTAAGGATAATTTCTGCTCTCAGTTCTAATGACAGGACTGGGCATGGGTGTACAGCACTTTTACACAGAAAAAGAGTGGAATACCTGTCAAGAGCACTGTACTTACTGATGGTCCCCAAACTTCGTGGGCAAAATAATATGATTAGTTTCCTAAACTGTGTTTGCTAATTCTGATATTTTAAAATTTTATTGCAGTTTTTCTGAAGTAATTCTCTCTCATTATATTTTATTCCCTTCTCAAACTATCTTGTCCTTTACCTTTTCACTTTCCTTCTTACAGTTTCATAGACTCCACTTTTATCAAATCCTGCTAATAGCATTTCCAAAAAGTAGGAAATAAACTCCATATTAATAAGAAAGGCACAGACACATAAATGTGAGATGCAGTAAGAAGGAAGAAAAGCAGCAGCTAAAACCAGCCAGATGAAAAGACATCAAGAAAATTTTAAGCTGAAGTTAGTAGGGAAAGTAAAGAGAACACAGAACAGGAATTTAGCACAGACCAAAACAAATAGCTTGAAAACCTGCAGGAAAGCACGATTAGAGAAAAAGCTGACATGTGAGAATGACTACAAGTCTCTTTTTTTTCCCCACCACTGTTACATGAGCAATAGTGCAGTTTCACTGGTGGAAGAGTCTGTAAACATGTTAATAGCTCTAGAAGTAGATCAAGACTTGCCTAGATAATAGGTTTCTATTTTTCAAATACACAATTTATCTTCTCATTAATAAAAAATTCTATATTTGAATTGCATCAGTTGGTGTGCTGTCTTCTGACTGAATTCCCGTAAAGTGATGCTGTCCTCATGGCTTTTTTAAAAATTAACTTTATTTTGTCAAGTCTTAAGGGAGAGTGAAGAGCAGCAGAGGTGTGAAATTTAAAAAAAACTGTTAATATTCTGAGTAGTTGTGATGTAGGGTAAGAAAAAATATTAATATTGGGGAATTGTAATGAAAAAAAAAAAACCCAAATTACTTTATAGTAAGTAATAATTTCCTTGATTTGGAAATCAAGACAGTTATATTTAATAATAGTATTCTTCTTCTGAAATGGTATCTGCCTGCATAAAAGTGAGGGGTTTTTTTGTTTTTTTTTGTAAAAACCAAACTAACCACCAAAAACCCCACCCCCCAATAAACCCAACTAAAACAATCCACAGTGATTTTCAGTCTCCTATAGCTTTTATGTCAATGTTATGACGAGATACCAGATTTCAGCTGTTTCAGACAAGGACAATACAAAAAGACACAAACCAAACTGAAAAAAGAAAGTGTATGGAGGAAGTGAAATAAAACTATTCAAAATAGTATTTTAAAGTAGAAAACATTTATGATGGAGAGCATCAAAAGCACAAACATATCCTGTAAATGTTAATCTACTCTTCAAAACCACTCAGCTTTTTCTGGCTTTCCAAAACTACCACTAGGTTCTGTAGCTGAAAAAATAGTTATGCAGCAGGGAACTGCTATAGCAAGCTTAATGATGGGAGGATTAGGATTGAAAGTGAGAGCACTAGACATTCTTTTCTAGCAACATAGTTCAAATCCCAAGTGAGACAGTAGGATAAATGAACCAGAGGGCCTCCATTCATTCTCCAGCAAACAACACACCACAAAAGATCCATACATTATCCCAGGAAAATGCTCAGCAAGAATGAGAAGCCTTGGAAACAGAAATTCTTGACTTAAGAGTCTGGTTGAAGGTCACCACTCTAACACTGCACAGCTCACTTAATTTGCATTTGATATATTGACATGTAAAGGAATTTCTGAGTTGTTTATGATCTTTTAGTTCCTGCAAGTGATCCAAAGATGGAGACAAATATTAATCTTTTCAACTTAATAGCTTGGTGGAAGGGACTAAAACAAATGCTTCACATTACTGACAGAGCTACTAAAACTATACAGGCAAACTGTTTTGTAATTTCTGTATATAGGAAAAGAGAGTCAGATTTAAAGTTTTCAGTTTCCACAGCAGAACTTAATTAAAAATTAATAAGCCTACATTCAGCTTGTTAAGATCATGTTTAATAGTTTCAGAAATTTCCTGTTAGCTAATTAAACATGATGAACTGATGTTTACTGATTTGCTAACCCCCTCCTTGACTTCAAAACAAACCCATGCTACAATGATTTTTTCATTATTCCATGATGCTTGAATCAAATGAGATTAGATACAGTTAAGAAAGCAGCACTAATCTGAAGACAGTACTCCATCAAATAAAGTGACAGGCCTTTTATTAGAAATATACAGAAAAGACTCCAACAGTGACTAGATTCTTTTCCTTTTTTCAAAAACCCTTTTATATGACAAAAAGAGTACTTAGCCTGGCATCTAATTATAATTCAAATCATATAATCCACCGCAAAAGATTACACAATCCTTGCACAATTTGGAAGCGTAATTTACTGCAGGCACCAAGAACGCACTTAGATATGTATCTTCAATGCAACAAATCAGATGCATGAATGTCCAGACACTGGCACTGGTGATTGCAATCAGCTACTGGGACAGAAAGAAAATTATGGACATGAAAGTAATGGTTGCTTTCAAGAAGTTTAGACTTAGCAGTTCTAAGTGAATTCAGTTTATTACTGAGTGTGACCAAAGAGGAAGACACAAAGAAGCATTTGCTCTTTTACAAGCACTTGACTGAATGCACATGCACACAGCAGACATTCACTCATCTGGTCCAGCATTATAATGGCTGTAAACTACTGATGATTTCCCTGGACTCAAATCTGGCAAATATTGCCTGAGAATGCTCCTTAGCCAGTTATACGTATCTTTCTCTAGCTGGTTGATGAACTAAACCAAACTAGAAATACACTGTGGTGATCCAGCAGTAGGGACTGTAAGGTATGGCATGCTTTATCTTTTGAAAACAAAACCCATCTAAAAATATGTAATTCAGAGCATCTTATAATTCTGCCATCCAAGCAAAACAGGCACAACATGTCATTTCTTTAAGTCAAATTTCTAAGCTCATAAAGTGCAACTGCCTCTACCAATAGTGTTTGCACGTTGGTACCCTTGGGTTGCAGCACACTGGCTGCAAGGCTTTGAGGAAATGAGCTTGAAGAGATGGACACATGTGGATCCTAAAAGCTTCAGCCCAGACAAAACCACCACATAAATAAGGGAATTGTTAAAATAATGCACCATGAGGGTCTTGCCCATGAATGATTAAAGCATTTCAAGGTTCTTACTAACTTCTTCCTTTGCTGATAGCATGGCATATAGAAATAGAAACCAGTCTCTGACTAAAGCCAGCACAAGCAAGACAAGAACATGACATAAATTACATAAATCGCTGTTATAGCTAAGTTTATCTGCATACTTAAAAATCTTTCTTTGATGGTGCCAGCCACTGGTGAGAGGAATGTGTTGGTGTCATTATAAGGAAACCTAGAACCTGGGGTATTCTGATATTACAGTATCCCAGATGTGAATAAGCACACAAGAAAAGGCTGGGAGAGATCAAAACAACAATGTCTAGAAAAGGCATATTATGTATATAACCCTATTTTACAAGGAAATTGTGAATATTGTATTGCATTTCAGCACCCTCTGGTGTTGAGAGTTAAAATTCTGATAAAAAATCCACTCTGTAACACTACTAACTGTGAAGACACTCTTGATGTACATAAACAACAGGATCTTATTATTCTAAAGCACAAAATTTGTGCTTTAAAATCAAGAAATATGAAAAATCACTAGAACCCAATCTATGTAATTCAATAGCAAGAAACCTTTGTCTGAATATCTAAGAAAACCCTTGTGGTTTTGATACAGTTTGGTGCAAGAGTTTTTCCTTAAATCTATCTTAAAATAATTTATCATTAAAAAGTGATTTGTTTTCAGTTATGTATTATCATAAAATTAATCTTTACTACTGTAATACTATCATGCAAGGTTCCTTTTACTGTGGCTCACTGTATCATCCCTCACAAAGAAGTTGATGCTTGTGCCATGACTGCAACATTTTTCCAGGAGCTGAAACAAGTACAGTCATGTGAAATGAGCTCTGAGCAGCACTGCTGTAAAAGTAAGAAAGGAGACATTCCACCAACTGGGTCTCTCAGCTGCTGCTTTCCTGAGCCTTTCCCACCACACTCCAGCAGTGTTAGATCACAGATATTTACATGCAAACTTGTCTACGTAGCACATTTCAAATATTTTCAACCCCCGTGACTCTCTCTCAAAGCAATGATTGCATCTTTTTATTTGAAAGTAAAGCTAACAAAAGCCTATCAATTACAAAACAAAAATGTACCTAATATATTCCAGTATTTTTCCTCAAGACTCTCCCTTAGTTTTTCAAAGTCAACTAAAAAGATATGTTAAAATAGATTAACTTTATCTTCCAAATAATTTAGATTGCTAAATTCACAAAAAAAAATAAAGCCAATTCACATCTAAAAAATAAAATTGCCCTGAACATGAAAAGAAAGTTTCCTTGTATTATTAATTTGCAAATAATTGACACATACAATTTTTATGAAAAGTAAGGACCCTGTAAAATCTTACAAACACTTCTCTCTTAAAATATTACAATATTGCAAAAAAAATTTAATCTAATTCTCCATGGATTTGAGAATACCCCTCACTATTATATATTCAGAGTTATTTTAATTCAGAATTTAAAACACATTATTATGATACTGAGCAATAGCTGCTACAATTAAGATCCAAGATTAAGATATTTCCAGATTTTAAACCCACAAAAAGTTGTTTTGGAAACATCTGCTAACACACCTAATTATTTGTTACTAACCACCAGGCACTGCTCATAACAATAAGAAGGTACACATTAGCAGATAAACGTGCAATAGTTCTTACCATAGCAGGAGGCTGTCAGGGTCTCCTGTGTGCTCCTAAAATGCAAAAGCTCCTTGGCAAAAGACACCTTGAGAAGCAATGACCAATCAGCAGCCAGACCTGCCCAGGAAACGGCAGCTGATGAATCACAGCGACGATAACCGAGCACCGAGTTTGGATTTGTTCCCCCTAAATCAAGGAGAAGTTTTATACTGTGATGAGTAAATTTTTTTGCACCTATTTTTAATGATTATTTTTACTTTTCTATTAGGTGAAAAATGTGCCACCTATTTGTCAATAAGCTCTTATGAAATACAGAAGTTCCTACTTTCAGCTGAGAGTTTTGCAGGCTACTGCGTAAAAAAAATTTCCTATAAAAATTATTTTTTAAAAATTACTTATAAACTGGAAGAAAGAAGATGATCCAAACACACTCCCCCAAAAACGAACAACAAAATGAACTCATTTATGTCAGTGTAAAACTATGCACAAACTCAAAAGACCCTCCATCAGTGCAGAGTTCAACAGACTAACAGGGAGAGGTAAACTTATCTATTCCAGGCATCACATTATATTTTATCATATATTATTATTATCACCATCATCAATCATCATCGCCATCATCATGCATTATTACTAGTATCATCGTTATTATTAAATCACAGAAGTTACTTATAAGTTGCAGATAGGATCACTCCTCACTCACCCAGGCTGTATATCTGCCCTGAAAACACTGATGTTCTCAAAACCTAGATGTACAACCGCAACACTTTGCAGTTCTTTATCCAAGGGATTTTCTCCTCCCATGTGTACTGATGCTAAGCAGAAGATCACTTTATTGAGGAATTGCTGATGCCCGTAAGAGGCGCAGGCCCGTGCTGTGCACGCATTTCCATGGCTGCAGGATGCACAGCCAGGCAGCTGGGACACAGGAGCCCACAGGCAGCTGCCACTCACCACTGGGGATTGCACTGACTGTGTCCTTGTCTTTATCTAAGAGTGCAACAAACAGTTCTTAACTGAACTGGCTTTCTACTTGACAGGGGAAATGAGAACCACAATTGCTTTAAGAAAACCCTGCAAGAATTCAAAAGACCAAAATGTCAGATGACCTCTCCCTGGACAGGATCTGCCCCGTGTGCTGAGCTCTGATTTGAGAGCTGCTCAATACTACACAAGTCAGCATCTGGAACGACATAAAACTATTTGTGCTATACTTTTTCTTTACAGTGTTAGCTGCAACAAATGCTATTTTAAGCAATACTTTATAGTCTGAGTGTCTTCCTTAGTGGGACCATAACAAAGCAGTATCTCCTCGTGCAAATCAATAGGTCACTAGATTGCTTTTATATGTAACCCAAAGGAAGAGAGGTATCACATCAGAAGTGTTAAAACCCATGAGTTGAAAACTAATGATTTTGTAGTTTTTGTAAGTATATTAAAGGTAAGCTATATATGGCTTGCAGGTGTAAATTTCCACACTGGATGCATGTCACACAAGCTCTGCCAGCACAGAGATAGAAAAACAATCTGAATTTCTGATTTTACAGAGAAGGAAACTAGTACAGGTTGTTGGGGACTGATTTCATGATGTTCTACCATGGAGTAACTGCACATTCAATCTAAACCCATTCTGCATTGCAGGAGTGAAGACCCTGAAAAAACAATCTCTACCCAAAGCTAACACACTACCAAAGTTTTACTAGCACCATCAACATTACTCTCATCCTCCATAGTCCAGATCTTTATGTTTCCCCTTTGCCCCTTCTTTTTTACACCTACGCTCAGATTTCCCAAGGATTCTAAAGTAACTACTCTACCAGATTCCATTATTCCATTTTAACTCAGTATGACAGTTACGTCTCCAGCCTGCCTAGAGGTACAATTTCTTACACTTTCCCAAATGCTGTTTCACTTTTTCTCATTCTTACTACTAACATAAAACATACAACTACCTCTAGTATTGCATTGCTGTCAAACAAGATGCAAAACTTTCAGTCAAGAAGCATAAGGCCTGTATGTAACTAATTACATAGCAATCAATACCAAATGCAAAAAGCGCCTATTTCCCTTCCAAACAACCTGGGAATAGGATTAGTGCTTGAAGGTAAATTAAGAAGCCATATTCCCACTTTTAGACACACAAGAGAATATCTTGTCTAACACAGCAGTAACAAAAGCAAGCGATAATTTTGTAGCAAGTTTATGGAATAAAGGCCACTTGTACTGAAACTTGATTGAAATGTTCCTGACCCCCTGTCTGGGTGTAAATGTCTACCCTGATCTCTGTAATTTTGGATGGGAGCTGTGATGGCATTTCTTTCAGCTCTTTCATACTGTTTTCCTCTATTTCACACCCTAGTGGTTGCAAACTTGGATATTTACAAAATTAACTACAGTCATACATTGCAGCAACAACAACAACAACATTATTTCAATGGAGGGTGTGGCAAAAAAGAAAAAGCCTCGTTATCGGTGGTTCCTATGTTTTCCAGATATCACCGGCTCGGCTGCTTGTTTCACTTGGCTGCAGAAATGACTGGTACCTATTACTAATTTGAATAAACCAAGATAAACTTCTATAAAAGTATATCACAATTCTGAACACAGGAAATTAATTTTTGGGGTTGTTAAGCCAATGCTTACTGCCTGCCAGCAGTTTGGAAATAAAAGTAAACCCCCTATGAGAACAAAGGACATTCTTTTACTTCAATGCTAGAATTGAAGAAAATTCACTGCTGATTTAGAGTGGCAGAGCTAAGTCTGCACATTCATCACAAAAAAGCCTTTGTGTCTGCTCTGTCTGCACAGAAGACCCTTTGATGTGCAGCTTTTTGTTTCTTCATACTGTAACTTCTGCTGGGTGATACGTTGCATTAACTTCAATGACTGATTTTATGAGACAAAAATTGGAAGGAAGAACATGGAGCAAAAATTATGCAAGGATTAGCTATAAAAATGACTTGCTAGTTCAGTGTGCTTCCACTATGTCTGTTAAAACAAAGTTGTACTGATAGCTTACAGAAGTGCAGAATCCGTGTTCCGTCTTCTGCTTTTGAGCTACAGCTGTGCTTGTGCAGGATCTGGTGCTCAGTCCCACTTCCTTCACACTAAAAGCATAGGAGTAAAAGAGTGAGAAAGATGAAGAACGTCCTCAAACAGTTAAAAGGCTACGGGTAACTGACTGAAGAGTTGTCAATTCCATAGAAATATTATGGAGCTAAAATTCTGCAGAACACTGAGCTGGATATCACCCTCACTTTACCGACAAGAAAATGTGAATGGCTTGCCCAGACATGCTGCAGGGCCAAATCAGATCCAGGGTTAGAATCTGGAATTCCTGTCATCCATTACCTCATAATGCACAATGACCTTAGCTACAAAAATTAAATTCATAAATTCTGATCCAGCTCCATTCAGTGAATATTTACGCAGATAAAGCAAATTTACAACTAAACCTTTAAAATACAATCCACATTTACTAGTTCTAAAATCCACAGAGGGATAATTTTGCTGAAAATTTCCAGTACAGTAAAAGCAACATACATTTGAAACAGATCTAGTAGAAACTTGTAAGTGGAAGGAGAAGAGGATGTATAATTCAAGGCTAGACTTTCAGCCTGTGTAATATTTGTAATTAGAAGAGTGACAAAAGGACACGATTTTAAAATAAAATGTTTCTGCGATGACATCAGTCAGTATTCAGATGGTATGCTGAGTCAGTCACTCATATTCATGAGTGAAAAGCAAAATTTAATCAAGAATGAAAGCTTTTCATCCTTTTAGAACATGCTTGGCAAGGTCCTTCCAGAAATGGCACTGACTACACACATCCAACCTTAGGAACACACCTAGTACCCAGTGGTGATCCAAACAGTTGATAGGACATGGTGATCCCACAATAACTTTTAGCTGTCAAGAAAAATAGTCCACACAGTACTAATGCCACACTCTGGGAAATTTAAACAGAGCAATAAACCCCATAATACTAACATAGCCTTCATCAGAGACAAGAATCTGCAGCCATTTCTCCTTCTATCCCAGATCAGAAAAGGTATCATTCAATACAGAGTAAAAGCTTTTATCTTCTGAAAGAAAGGTAATGACAACACTTAAACCCTGGATTTGTTAACCAGGGACATCTTCAAAAGAAAATTTGGCAAAAATTACCTGTTTTCTCTGTTAACATGAGCATCATGCCAACTCTGTCCATTACAAAAAGAGAAGCACTCCAGGCCAAATTATATTCTTACTAACACTGATACAGCCTTGAAATAACTCCCCTGCTTGGTTTTGGTAGTTTAGATTCAGAGGGACTCAAATGAAAGCAGAAGTTAACCCAGTGTTTTCACTTACAAAACATTCCTGTTATCTGCACTGAACCAGATAACTGCACCGCACTACTGCTTAAATACTGCACATGGTTCCCAGAGCACATGGATGAGGATGAGGACAGGTAACAAATATTACATTTAAACAGTGCAGAAGGTAAGGGGTTTTTAATTGTTTCAGGTTCATTATCTTTTAATTGTAAATTCAAATTATTTTTTTAATCTGCATACGTGATGATGAGCAAAATGAATAAATTAATAATCTTAGCATGTACTCTAGAGAAATGTGTCCTACTCCTCTCAATTATACTGGAAGTCCTGAGCCCAAATCTGTATACTTGCTATTGCTATTCTAATGGAAAAATGCTCTGCCACAGAGGCAGCATAATCTTTCTCAGTGTCTTAAGATTACTTGGACAATAAAACTGCTTTATTCTTACAAAATGGAGAACCAAGTAACTGAGCTGAGGAAGCAACCAAAGAAAGAGGCAACAGGAGAACCCAATGGCATTTAGTGACCCCGTTCAAAGGAGAAGGGAAACGTGTTGATAAGTAGCTAAGTCATTTCTGTAGATCCTATTACTCACTTTTTGCCATTCAGTTTTGATAGATGGGAAGTGAAAATCAAAATCCATAATAATAAGGACTTTCCAGAGGAAGTTTAATCTCAAATGTTTTCAGTTACCTTGCAGGTGACTAGCTTGCACAACACTACAGGGAATAACAAAGCATTTACTGTCCATATTTTACAGAAGGAAAAAAGCATCAGACTGCCTGCAGTCACCCAGCATGGTGCTTGCATGGCTGGAATAAGAATCCAGAAGTTCAGGATTAAATTCCCAGGCCACAGATACACTTTTTTTTCTGAACTGCATAAGAGGACCTGGGTTACAATGTCACCCGAAAAGCTTCAAAAGAACAACTCGACTGCAAGTATTCACTGTTTTAGTGTTAATTTAAAAAAATAAAAGCCCCAATGGTTACACCTAGATTTCAAAATGTAAGAACAAAATTTTGCACTGTCAACTTTGATAATTATTAACTCAAGGATATAGTCTTTAAGACTGCTTTGACACTTAGGTAAACTGAGGTGTTTTCCCCATAAGATTAGCTTAAGACAAAAAGAGATCTCTTATCACTTTGCTCTCAAAATTATAAATAACATAAAAAGATACTAGATAAAATTTCATAATACCAAAGAGATTTTTTTTAACAAATATCCTAAGATGAATAAGAACAAACGCTTACAGAAAAATGAGGTGAATGAAAACATGTTCAAGGATTAAAAAAAAAAAAAAAGAGAGAGAGAAGAAAACAAAAAAGTGGAACTAAACAAAATGGAAATGAAGAACTGCAGCACAAACAGAAATCCTAACACGGGGAAGCCAAAGATCCAGGGTAGTTGCAGTTAAGAAAATTCATTCAAAATACATCAGAGGAGTACTTAGCACAGAATACAACTTGAGAAAAGGAGACAAAAGGACACTGAAAACAGCTGCATGAGAAACTGTCAGAGACATGAGAAACCTGAGCTTACTACCAAATCTGAAATGTTAATAAAAAGCCTAAGAACACCTTTTCAAAACACATGAAACATAGACAGGCTCTCCTTTGGCAGCAGAAACACACGAAAAGTTATGCTTCTGAAATACAGTGGAATAAAAGATGAGGGAAAGGCAGAACTATAATGCACCACTGAAAAGATGCTCCTAGCCAATTCTCACTGTGTTAAGCTATAGAACACGAACAGAAAATTGCAAAGCAGAAAAGGCCCACCAAGGAAGTGAGGAATAACTCTGCTAATCAAAGTCACAGACAACAAGCATAAAATTATGAAAATACTAAAAAACCGTGATTTTTAAGAAAAACAAAAAAGGGGGCTTTTTAAGAATAGACTTTTTAAATATAGTGAAAGATATCACTAGATATTTTTGAAGCAAGTTTGACACTAATCTCGTGCATTTCTGAAAAAAAAAAAGACAGAGGAAATTAACAACAGAAAATATTAAAATAGTCTTGAAACAGACTTCCATCTCTCTGGAAGTCAGATGTACTCCACTAGATAGGAGTTCTCCAAATGTCCAACTTTTGGAGTTCTGTCCAAATGTTGCAGTGCTCTGAGAGATTCCATACAACTGCCTAGGTTTGGCACTGTTAAGGAGCACTCTTGAAATAAATGGCTTTACAGTAGCTAGAACTACAAAGAATTAACATTATAATCCCCTGTAGAAATTATCTGGCATAATTGCTCATGTCTTCCCAGCTCCTCAAGGCAGTGTCCTATCTACTCAAACACACTCAACAGGATAGAACATGCATTAGTCCAATAACCCGAAATAAGATAATTGGAGGATAAACAGCAGTCTTCCTGTGCCAGCTTGACAAACAAATTCTCCAATACCCTGATAGCCACATGGCAATTACAGCCCTCACTGAGGAAAAGCCAGAGAGGCAGAAGCATCTACAATGCGAAGCATTTATCTTCATGTTAAGAAAATAAATTTTAAAAATTAATGAAACTAAATTACTGAAAGAAAGCCTCCCTGAAAGAGTTCTTTCCAGTATTCTCAGACCTTGTGCATCCCAGCAATTTTCCTGCCAGTTTGAAGAATGCTTTCTCTTGCTGCACTACACAGGTGAATCATTATAGGAGTAGGGTTGTAACAACCCCCCTGAAATGCACAGGTTGTGTAAGGGTCCCATCTAGGTAATCTCTGCATGACAGCCTTCTTTGACCTCTTGCTCTCAACAAGAGTATTTATTACACTTGTTCGTAGAGAAAGAGGATGGTACTCCCAATAAACATCTGTGGAGGGCCTGCAAATTTGGAAATTGCCTTTTTATAAATTTTTAAGCTCAAATCTTACCAAAAGTAATTCGATATATAGTACACAGCGCTATAGTACAGTAACAGAAGTTATAAACCCAAATTCTACAAAGTCTCTCAAAGAACACTTCAGTTTCATAAATAACTTTTTTTTTTTAACCAATAGAAGACTTCTATATGATGGAGCTGTTTTTGGCCTGTCATCGATGCACTTGCTGTCTTGTGCCAAAATATTCCTACCTCAATTTCTCCTCCTATTTAAAATAAGTGAAATGGCACTTAGTTGAGCTTAGCCAAATTTATTTAAGTACCAGTAACTAAAACCAGCACAACTCTATTCCAAGAAATTTCTGGTCCCTGAAAAAGAACATAAAGTTGAAGAGGAGCTAAAATGAAAGGCAGCTTGCAACAGAAGTGGACTTCAGACAGCCCCATAAGAGGGAAAGTCCAAAGGACTGATCCAGGTCCGGGCCCCAGCACAGGTCAATCAGCTCTGTCGTTTTTGCCTAGCACCACATTTTTTAAGTTCATGACCCGTGAGCTGCCCTGTTTCTCATGCAGTAGCTCCATCTGCTGTCCCAACGCAAAGGTGGACTTTGCATTGTGGCTACATTTACAGAATAAAAAAGCAAAACGACTTGAACAATTTGAAATATTTATGTCAAAATTCCAAACTCTTCCCCAGTCAGTCCTCCTGCATGAATGGAATCAGCCTTTACCTACCTGTATAAACCAACTAACCACATTGAAAACATGGGAGGAAGTAACAACCATGTGAGTGTCATGATTCTGCACTCTTACAGCTTCAGAACAGTCTTGTGACAGCAACCTCTGATTCTTCCCCACCTGCAGCCACTTTCTGCCGTGCTGTCCAAGGGTGCCATGTTACCAGATCCCACTGCTGAGGCACCAACACTCACTGCACTCCACAAGAAATGTGCCCAGGTATCCACAAACTACAAAATGTTTATGGTGATTTTTAGTTACCTGCAAGTGGTTTGAGTAGCACAAACATGAACTTAAGCTTGTTATTCTGAAGATCAACCAAGTTCTTAAAAACAAGATTTCTGTTTCGTTTACACAGTACAGGACTTTGAGGACTCAAAACTTTTCAGACTTTGCATTCCTTTACCAAGAGCACTAAAAAGAGTTCTGTTTGTAACAGAACAGTTGTAGCAAGACAATAACGACGCAGAGCCTGGAAATTTGACCAGACCTGCTCTGAATCTTGTACAACTTAGAGATTCTTGTTCATTTACAACTGTTCTGGCTCAACAACAGTCTGTTAGCTTGGGGGGTGTACCTCCAAGATGGTACTTGCTGTAACTACTGAACCCTTCCAGCAACCCCCCGTCTGTGCAGCGTTGGAGGAGCGATTCACTCATCAGCCAGCTCATGACTCTGGCCCCAGGGGCACCAGCTGGCGTCCTGGGAATCACAGGACACTGCCGGACTGCCTGGGTCACCTCGGTTATTCATTACACTCGGTATCTCAGCCCTGGATGCAATGGATAGAGCATTGTGTATCCGAGTCAGTTTATTTTACATTGATTCGATTAGCTTCCTGGTTCCTCAGATTTTAGGGTGTGCTTCTTTACATGTTTTTCTCCACTCTTATGAATACCTGTACTTTTAAATTCTGATAAAGTGCAACACGAGATTCTCCCCGAACCGTTTTACTCCACCGGCCTCAGGGGCCGGAGCCCGGCGCACCGGGCCCCCGAGCAGAGCCACGGGCTCCGCTTGGAATACACCGGGGGGGAGAGGGACAGGAAGAGTGACCTCATACTCTTGTCTCTTGGGGTTTCTAATAGGCCTACTCGCGATTTAAAAAAATAGTATCGTGGACTTGTTTCAGACTAGAATTACAGCTGTTATGGAAAAAGCTTTTTCTGAAGCCACGGGGGAGGACGGTGGTACTGAGAATTTATCGACATTTGGAGGACGAGTTCCTCAATACAAGGCAGTGGTGGATTATAATTATATTCCCTCAAACATAAGGATTAACACTGAAAACGCCAGAGGGGGATGTCAACAAATATTTTACACTAATCACTGATGAACTTGAAAGTCGGTCTTCCGTAAGAAATGGGGACGCGGCCGGGCAGCGAGCGCGGCACAGGAAGCCGTGGGCCCCACCCAGGCCATGCGCAGGGCTCCGCGGGCACATAGGGGCTTCCTGGAGACTCGTTTACGCAGCAGCGTGTAGGAATAAGCCTATTCATACTGGTTAAGAAAAATAAAATTGAAAAAAAAGAAGGAAAAAGGCGGCGGAGTCAGGAGTAACGCTTGACGGCGCGCGCAGGCTCTATGGGCGGTGTGCGGAAACTCCAACAGGTGGCTCCGTGGCGCAATGGATAGCGCATTGGACTTCTAGAGGGTTGAAGGGATTCAAAGGTTCCGGGTTCGAGTCCCGGCGGAGTCGTGTCTTCTCTTTT
>VZRZ01006255.1:315081-327215 GCA_013398175.1 Climacteris rufus | reverse complement strand
TTTTCCCCCCCCCCCCGCCCCCTCACCTTTTGGCGGAAATCTCTGCACCCCGCTCTCCCGTCTCTGAACTCAGCGCCGCAGGGATCCGCTCCGCCGGCCCGGCCGTTCACCCGTCAGCGAGGCTCTCCGGGCCCGCCTCCCGCCGTGCCTGGCGGACTGGGAAGGCTGGAAGCGGCGGGGACAGCGGCACCAGCCGCCATCGAGCGAACCTGCCGTCTCCGCTCGGCCCAGAGACACGGAGCTTCCTCACCGCCAACGAGAAGGCGGAGCGGGAGAAGGGCTCTGCTCTCCTCCTCCGGCCCCGCCGCCCTCAGGCAGCCGGAGAAGGGCTCTGCTCTCCTCCTCCCGGCCCCGCCGCTCTCAGGCAGCCGGAGAAGGGCTCTGCTCTCCTTCTCCTCCCGGCCCGCGCCCCATCANCCCCGCCGCTCTCAGGCAGCCGGAGGAGGACGGTGCTCTCCTTCTCCTCCCGGCCCCGCCGCCCTCAGGCAGCCGGAGAAGGGCTCTGCTCTCCTTCTCCTCCCGGCCCCGCCGCCCTCAGGCAGCCGGAGAAGGGCTCTGCTCTCCTTCTCCTCCCGGCCCGCGCCCCATCAGAGCGGTCAGAACCGACAACCAGCCCAGTGGGGCCGCTACGCTTCCAGGACAGTCTGCGGAAAGTAATTTTAGTTGAGAAATCAAGACTGTGTCTTTCCTGGAGGCACTTCAGTTACAATGGCCACCGTGATGCATTTCTGGTTACTTTCAAGCAACAAAACAAGCCCACAAAATGCAGCAGACATAACACCGGTACGAGCACCATCTTTTCTGACTTGCACATACCTCCAGACAGAAGATGAAGAGCCATTTTAATTACAGCAATCAAATTAGGTGGTAAAACAGAACAGAAGCAGCAATAAACAAACCACCTTGATTTTGCTCATGATGGAATGAATTAATCTGATTCATTATTCCTGAATTATTCAATTTGTGGGGTTTTTTTTATAACTTACTTTTAATCCTGTACGTGTAACTTTCCAGCTGTAATAATGCTTATTTAAAAGCAATAAAGGAAAATTTGAAAATGAAACACATCATCAGGCACGTTAACCATCACTGTTCTGCAGCACAGTAACCAACTCAAAAAGGCCATCTACCTGTAAAATATAGGCCTCCAGACAAACATCAAATGTCCTCAGAATTTGAAAATAGCAAAAAACCTGTCTACGCTAACCCCATAAAAACCAACTAAATCCGATGACAATCTCTCCTTGTTCAGTCACTTCCAATGCATTTCAGTCCAAATATTTTTTCCCTTCCTACTTTCTGTATTTAAGCTTCACAAAACGTTGCTTAGCTCCTACTGAAAAGCATTGAAGGCAGAGGCTTCTACACATACATGTTTTCACGTTGCAAGTAGTACTGAAATAATCAATACTCTGAAAACGCAAAAGTTAATTAAGGACAACAGCCTGAAAGAAAACGAAAACTTGCTGGTTCAAGAAGTTGGCCATTTCCTAGAGCTACACACTGGGATAGCTCTCCTGAGATACTGGTAGTGTAACAGATTATAATGTGAATTCAAGTGGAAAAGTAAAGGAACACAATTCCACAAAGTATTTGTATAAAAAGGGTTTTGAGGAAAATATTGCACAGACAACAGAGTATTTCAGAATCCTTTAAGAGAACCAGGAGAAAAAAAATTAACTACCTGGGCTGTACAACCATTGAATGGTCTCTGCCTCAAGGCAAAAAAGAAATACGGGTAAAATCAAGGAGAGCATAAAGAAACTGGAGGAATGAATTGTCTGTATAAAATATTCCTGTGACATCCCGAACAACAACAGGTGCATTTGTACAAAAAACCAACACATTACCTACTGTCCTTTAATCTCAGGGAAATTTCTGGTTAGTAACTGGTTTCAGTCAATAAAGGCAGAATTACAAATTAACACAAGTATTTCTGATAGCCATTAAAAGAAAATTTTACTTGCAATTGATAGGCTAAGCTTCACCATTGTTTTCATGTGTTTTCAGAGAAATCTGGTAAGCCTAGGCAACCACATGGTGCATTTGAGGCTTTACTGTCTCCAGCAGCTTAAACTTTGAGCCAATTTCAAACCCCACCTGATGTGCTTTATGGACGCTGGTGATAAGGCAAGGTGCTCCATCCAGGGCCCCATGGAACAGAGCACCAGCTCAGGCAGGGGCGACTGGCAAAGCTGGCCCACACAACCTGTAAGTACCACCCTGCAGCCCTGTGAACACTGCCCAACACATCTCACCCCGTCTGACAGAACACCGACACTTGCTGGGCACAGAAGGGATTAGAAGAACCAAAAGAAGAGAAAGCACACAGAACGTAAATCCCTTACTATGTTGCACATGCATTAAGTTCTGTGACTAGCTACCGAGCAGTCTGATCAACAGGCACTGCGTTGTTGCATGCTGTGTAACACCACAGCTTGTGTTTCTCTTTCACCGTGTCTAAGTCACATCTTGCTTTTCCAAAGTTGTACTTGAACACCCCAGGATGCAACAGAATGACAACTACTGCAGTCGTGTTTTCTTCTCAGTGTTCAGTATTAATTTTTTTGTGCTTCCACGTCTCAGCTGGAGAACAGGACACCATAGTTGTTTTTATTGGCTTTTTTATCATTTACAGGAAATTGAGATGTTAGCATACATATAGTTGTATTAGAATAGCATCTGCATGTTAACTGAGACCTGGGGACAAGTGGTTCTACTTGTACTTGTTTGATACTTCCCAATGAATTCACTTTACTTTGACACCATTCATCTCCAGGCAGTGAAGACTTTTTAAGGACTTTAGATTCCTGTTTATTTCTGGTAGTAAAACACTATGGTCATCTTTGGATAAAAAATATCCCAAAGAATCAGAGGAAAACTCCTTTCAAGCTTCATTTGGTGGTCAATATATACCATGATGCTCATTTCACCACAAATAACTAATCCTTAAAAAAACAACTCCTCATTCTCAGTAGAAAACTTGATGGTTAAACATTAGTCAAGAACATTGCTAAGCACTTCTCGCTTAAGATCCACAACCTTTAAAATTCAGTGTTCATGTGGTAAGGAGACACTCAACACCACTGGCCCTCTGAGAATGACTTCTAAATCCTTCTCACCCAATCCACCTAAGACAATATAGTGCCAGTTTTATTTCTTCATTTATCCATCTGCAACCTAAGGGCAGTAACTTAGTTACACTAATTGAACAGCAATAACATGACCAGGTCATTAGAAACCAACCAAATGCCACAACAGTTCTGACAATCACAAAAGGTCATGAACTGTCACTAGAGGGGAATTGAGGCAATGACACCTTTGGCTCTGTAATGGCAGCAGAGACCTTCCAGACTCACTCTCTTTGTTTATCTTCAGAACTATTCCAGGACAGCTACCAGACACAATCTGCACACCACACCCAAGGTAAGGGATGCCAATGTAAAATTGTTTTCAAAAATATCATTAGACAACGATCAAATGGTAAAAATTAATAAAACCAACATATGACAGTTAAAATGTTACATAATTATTACTTATTTATATTATTTATTAAACAATGTAATCTGTCTCTTCTAAATTATATATATATATTCTAATATATACACACATAAATATAAAAGTGTATGTGTAGGCAATGAATTCCAAGACATTCTCTACACTATTCTGGTCAGCGTTGAAATAAACCCTTAACAACCAAACTGTTTTTCAATACCTTCTATTACAGTGTTGGCCAGCACCACCTCTGACAAGACATGGAAAAATATGTTCTGGCACACAATGTGTGCCAAAGTGAGTTACACATATAACTTTAAACTGAATTTACTAATTAATTGATGTAAAGACTGAAGCCTGAGAAGACCACAATCTGTGAAGCTGGACTTTGTACTTGGATTTAACAATATGCTTTCATATAATTATCTTTAAAAAAAATTAATTAAAATAAAAATTTCGAAATCTAAATTAATTTAAATTTAGATACTGATAATTCGCTCAAGTTTCCTACCAAATTCTCACTGCAAGAATTTCCCTAAACCTCAATTTGCAAATGACCTGCAATCTTAAAAGAAACCCAAACAAAACACCACAACCAAAGCATTCTGTAAAAAAAGTTTTATAACAAGTAAGTTGTTCCATCTTGGTAATTTTCTTCAATTTTTAATTGTGAAATTTCTTCTTCTTTCGATTCCTCTTCCCTGCTGCAAAAGCTGCTTTTTCACTCATGATCTCCTGATACTTCTTTTTATTATATCTGAACAAAATAGATAATTTACTTTTAAGCATGGCAAACCAAGGTTTAGGAAAAGATAACACGGAAAGTACTCTACACACGTAATTTGCCAAACTGAGCTTTCTCATGCTTTCTGAATCAGATTTCTTTGATTTTATACACTTAGGCATAGGTAAAGGGAACTCAACTGTTGCAACAATGATAAATGCAGGTCAATTTGTTTTGGAAGTAAATCCTATTTAAGAGTCATTAATTTTAGTTGGGGGGTCTTCACTGTATATGCAATTCCATTTTGGACAGTTTGCTGAAACACTGCTACTGCTCAAAAGGAGAAGACTCATCAATTCTGACAATACTATGAACAACTTATACCCACTTTTATACTGCCTCCTCACCACACTCAAGATAATAACCCTCACTCTACTCCAGAGTGAAAACTGAGAGAAGATGAACACTGAACAATGAACAGGGCATACTTGCTGAATAGGAGTTGCTAGCTCCTCTAGCACAGACCCGTATGGACCTGCATCAATGAGTACAATGCACACTGTGCACTGGGCAGTGCTGAGGCTTTTAAATACAACACTGAAATCTGACAAATATCTGCACTAATGCTGAAATATCTGGTTAAAGCCCTTAACTAGCCACAAGATAAATGAACTGATCAAATTTCAAATACATTCTAATAAATACCTTATAAATCAGGTCAAACCAGAAAACTAGTTTAGAAATAGCTATACTAATTTGCCTGCACAACCGACAAAATTAACTCTGTAATCCCAAATCGTGTACTACTGCAAAGAAAACATGTCATTAGGTGAAAAGAGAAATGCAGATTACCACCATCTAATAACCAATATCAAAATGGACCAACTAAAGGACCTACTCCAAAAAATGTAGGTTATGCAGACATTAATTAATCCAATCATAACCTTCAAGTAAGTCTTCTAGCACAATTTTGATCCCATGACAGGTGGCAGACTGACATATTTATAAAATGAAATAATATCAACATTCACAGAATTACAGGCTGCTTTTTTCTATAAATTATGCCAAAAAGAAATAATCAGTCTTTATGAATGGCTGCCAATAGTGATGAGCCAAGTTGGATAAAAACCTTTTAAGAAGTTAACATATTTTATCTCAGCCTAATTATCCCCTGTCCCTTGGACCTTCTAAATGGCAGTTATATCTAAGTTCTAAAAGATTAAGAATTTTTCTTTGAAGTATAAAAAGACACTATACAAACCAAATAAAACCAAAAAAGGCTACGTAGTTCAAAATACTCCTCTCTTACATGGGATATTAGAATTACAAAACTACTTTTAAATACCTTCTGAACTCTGAATCTGCAAGGAGCTCTTCCACAATTGTTCTCTTCCTTTGTTTCTTAGGGATTCGACTGTGGTAAAAGTCTATGGGAGAATCAACCACAGTTCCAACCTAGAAAACAAAAATGAAAACATTCTTACTGTACAGAAAGATACTGATTATTTTGCCTTTTTTTTTTAAATCCCCAGCAACAAGATGCCCACAGCGCAGATCAGAATGACAGCTACTTAATGAAAATGCAAAATACCAAAATAAGTAATGTTTTGTATGCAGAGTCACTTTTGATCTCCTTGCATAATGCAGAGAGAAAGGTCTAAGCTTTAAGACTGTAGAGTTTTCAGTGCTGGAGTGCTGTAGCAACACTTGAATTCATAAATGAAATCCAGTTCTTAACTTTTAAACATAAGGGAAAGGAAACCTTTATGACCACCCTAAATCTCTTCCTGTCTCTCTTATTTTGGTGGTTTTGCTAGATGACCACAGCACGGCTGATTTAATGTAAAGGCCTCATCTTGAAATGCATCACATTTTTTCCAACCAGCATGTCAGTCAGCTCTCATAGTTCAGCTTACAAGTAAAGATACATGGAGTACACATTTCATGCAGTGAAAACAAACCTGCCTGGATCTAGTTATGTGGAACACTTCAGTCCAAGTTTTTCTAATTTCAAAACATACAGCACCCCCCACACTTCAGAGTTAGATGGCAATATTTTGAGAAATGAAAACATTTCCTCAAGCATGCTAACTATTCAAAGTTTCTGGAAGTCCACTTCTATAGCTTCTGGAGTAATTTCTTTTATTTATGCAAACCACTTCAAAGCTGAGAGCTAAAGCAGCAAAAATTCAGCTCATCACAAGGGTAGTTGTCTCCATTCAAACTGTATTAACTAGTAAGAAAATACCAATTATTTTCTACACACTTGCTGAAAAAGGCTAATACTTTCAGAAAGCAGTGAAAATCTAGTCCTCTGAGGGTTTAAAATATGATTCAGTAAGGTATTTGTTCACTGCTATCAATCAGCCAAAGCTAAAAACACCAACAGCACACATGCACATGTAATAGTTAAATAGTTGCAAACTCCAGCCAAGTAATCAAAATTCTTTAATAATTAAGATATGAAATTAAATCAACACAGAAGCTACCTGCAAAATAGGCATTACGAGGTATTCTTAAACAGCTGTTCCAAACTTCAGCAGTACAATGCCACTTTCTGCTGCTGCCTTACCTGGAAGTACTTGGGCAGACCATCTCTATCATTCTTCTTATAGAAATGCTTAGGGTCCAACGAAGCTCTCATCTTCAAAACTTTGAGATCATTTTTCAGTTCACTTGTGATTTCTGGGGCTTTCATACCAAACCAGCCATCCCCTGTTGTTTTCTCTCGCTCAGCCTAGGATGCAATACCAAGAACAATGAATTTGCAGCCAGCAACTAGGATGGGATAGACTAGGGAACTCTTCCCTACAAAAGATGGATAAAGCATTTGGAATGTAAATATGTACCTTTAAAACACGTACTTTGTGACCCCTACTACAAAGGTGGTTCTCAGCACTGCATCAATGACAGATTTGTACCCCTTGAGCACATTACCATTCACTTCACTGTCCTGGTGGCTAAAAGGATGGCTTTTTCCAGGACAGCTGAAAGAAGAAGTTCATCCCTCAATTTCCAGTGAGGCCTGGATATGCACACAGTCCCAGCTTGCAGCTTTCTACCACAGCTTGTTTTGAGGCTCTTCACTTACCCTGCGCTGTTTCTTTAGCTGGTGAAGCGATTCCCTGTAGGGTGGGACACATTCCTTTTTTTCAAAGTCTGGAGTTATTACACTCTTCTGCAAGAGCTGTAAGAATTTTTTTTTCACATTAGAGAGTCACCTCACTGATACAAATTTTACTGTTTAATGTTATTTACAGAACCTAGTCCAGGGATCATGCAGAATCTAAGCAAGCACTATCATGCAATACATGAGCAGCAGGGATCTTCAAAATAGAACCCTGGACAACAACAGAAAGCACCTGACTTGCTCTGGAAGATGTGAGATAGCAAATGCTGTGGAATAAAGAGAGCTATCATGGATGAACTGAAAAAAACAGTCTCAACAAAAATAACACATTCCCCTTACCTCAAAGGGTGCTTTTGAAATAGAACTGTTAACTTCACATTAGGGACAGCACAGACCTTTATTTACTGAAATTCATTCTGGCTATGAACTAAATATCTTGTCAGCAGACCTTGTTTGTGTATCATTAGGTGAAGCTGCAGATATAATCAACTTTGGTTTATTTCACAAAGTAATGCTGGAATTTGCACTGCTTTTCAATGTCTGAAGTGTCAGGTATATTTAAACTTTCACCATTAAAACCAAATGTAAACCCATATTTTGGCAAAAAGAATGGAAGTTCTCAGTGAACCATAGAAAGGATACTTCTTTAAAAGCAAACAAACCAACTTTATTAGATTAATATCTCTGTATTACCGTAATCACAGATAACTGAATAATTGTAAACACATTACCTGGTCCTTTTTCTTCTTCACTTGTTCAATTACACTAGATCTAGGCTTCTGTTTCTTTGCATCAAAACTGATATATAAACCTCCAAGCTTCTTGATATTCAAACCAGGGTCTATGCTGCTGGAAAGATGTAAACTAAAAGAGAAATAGTTAATTATTAGAACATTGTAACATGTGTGCAGCTAAACCTTCTACTGTCCTCTGAGGACGATAAACCGAAAAAATAATTTTCTTATTCTACCCAATTAAGTTCAGTTCTGCAATGATTTTAAGTCTTGTTATCTAGAATATGTAATTTTGAAATGACAGGTGGGGGGGATTCATGCCATTATATGAAGACTTTGTTTTTAAAAAATACCTGTGGAATCATTTCCACAAATCTTCCGTATTAACTCTAATGCTGCACTCCTATCTATTATCCTCTGTATAACTGAATTCTTAGATTTGCTTAACCTTGCCAAAAGAATTAATAACCAGCATTCTTCCAGACATCAATCAACTTGCTAGCTAAAAAGAAAAAAGATAATATATTGGTGGTAAAAATACTGTCAGCTCTTAGTGAGAAGTATGAAGAAACTAGAATTCATCATAGGAATTTCCTTGTCTGTATAACTGTACTAAGAACAAAATTATTGAACTTGGATAAGAAAGTGGTTGGATGGTTGCATCCAGAGGGTTGTGGTTACTGGCTCAGAGTCCCAATGGACCATTCTATGGTTCTATGAAATACTTCAAAGTTAGTACATTTGTATTTTTTTCATTACTTCATTCAGGTAGCCAAAGGAATGTATCCACAAACAATGTAAAATGGCTGTTATTGATGACAAAAATGTTTAAAAGCTATAAACTATAATGGAGAAATATGGCAATATCTAAAGAGGTACATCATGTATTTACTATAGCTTTAATAATACAAGCCCTTTAACAACTTCCTATCAAACATGACTGATCTTCTATAATGCCTTCACACTGAATGCTGTGCTAACTTTTCTTAGCTAAGACTTCTAGCCTACCTAAAGGTTTTTACTAAATTAAGACTTATCTATCCAACCTAAATAGAGTATTATGCTTTAAACATATGAAGCATATGAAGGGATTTTAGCAGCAGCTGAACTGCAAGAGCTCCAGAAGTATCACTCCACCTAAATTATTCTGAGCCTTATGTTAGGTTTCACCTGAAGTGTCACCATCCACAGCAGAGCAAGAACTGACACGTAAATCCTTTTTAGGATAAAAAGCATGATCCAGTCAGGCAATGTGTAAGGAATTTACTGGACCTTTTGTTATTGACATTCCAACTGGAAAAAAAAAATCAACAAAACTGCAACCTGAATAAGCAGTTCAGTCAGCCTGACCAGTTTAACTGAGTTTCACAATTGTTTTTTAAGCAGAACACATACAAGGCCTCCAGATGCACAAAAAAGTTTCAGTGTTCTGTTTCTGCGATATACAAAACTGAAAATACCCCCAAACCCTCAATTTATGGATCATATTAATATTTTATAATATGTGCAACCCTATTTTCTGCAGTAACGACGTATGTGATGAGACTACTCCCTTATTTATTCTGCAGTTAATGTGAATATCCTAAAGTGTGTGTGTTTGAATGAAATGCAGATTATTTAGCTACTCCCAGAAAGATACTTACACATCAACCTGACTTTTCAACAAATCATCATCTTCATTCTTTTCATCTTCATCAATCAATTCCTCTTCAGCCTCTTCCAAATCTGATTCTTTACCTTTTTCACTTCCTTCATGCTTACTTTCAGCTTTACTGTCTCGGTCTACCTCATCCAGATAATACTTTTGGCTGGAACTCATGCCAGGCTCAGTATCAATTACAAACAGACCTTCAACATGCTGCAAACCCTTTTTTGAAGATTTGCTGAGGGAAGGAGTTCTCTTCTCTGACTTTTTATAATACAAATTCTCATCAACTGTTTTTAAGTCTGCCACATCACTATCTTCAGATTCATCACTTTCACTGTTACTCAGAAACAATGCAACAGAACCATGACTGCTGCTTGATCTTTCTCTGCTGTACAATGCCTCACATTCTTTTGTTTGGTCTTCACCACTGTCTGCACCAAGTTCGAGCATCTTGCTTTCCTCAATGCCATCAGTTCTCTGTGCAACAGCCATGTCCTTTGAGGGGCTGCTCAGTGCACTAGCTCGCTTACCCTTTCCTAGTTTATCAGCATGGGTGACAGACTGCTGGGCATCTGCCTCAGCATCTGCTCTTTCGCATGCTGGAATTTTTTTACTGTCACTTGGTGTTACTTGTCCTTGGGATTCTAGCAACTGTTTGGGACTCATGCAGTCAGTCAAAGAAATATGCATATGCTCCAATTTCCCCTCCCTCTCAAGTATTTTACTGTGATCTTCTTGTATTTGGACACATGCTGCTTCTGAATGATCTATCTCAACAGACTGTGTATGTGTTACTGGTTTTTTCACAGGTGATTTAGTGTCACCTTGTTTCATTTTTGTAAGATTGCTGGGTGTCACATCATCTAAAACATCTTCTTTCGTGTCTTCACTCCAGGTTGCATTAGCAGATTTGGAAGCACGTTTTAGGTTTTCACTTCTGGGTGAACTGGATTCTTTATTAGTCTCAATGAGGGTTGAAGCATCTTCTGTGTCTGATACAAGTTCTGCAGCAGGTCTAGAATTAGAAATTATTATGGGCTCAGATTTAATGGTGTCCTCTATTGAATTCTCATCTTCTGAAACAAATCTAATTGTTTTCTCAGTCTGCTTAGTATTTTCTGCTTGTGATTTCACTTGCATGCTCCTAGTAATTCGTTTGCTAGTGACAGATGGCTCCATACGAGAACTTATGCAACATGATTCTGCATCAGAAGTATCTTCACTCTGGGCTTCATGAACTGTATCTGCTTGCAATTTCTTTTTGCTTTGTCTTTTGCTTCTTCTAGTTGGTGTAACATTAAGCATTTGGACACCAGAAACAGCAGAGGAACAGGACTCGGCTTCAGAGACATCATCTTCATCCACAATCCTACTTAACTTGTTTACAAAAGCTGTATTGTCATGTCTCTTTTTATCAGCAGAATCTGGATGATAAGGAATTACAATTTGTCGTCTTCGTGTTACTCTTACAAATAAAGGTGTCTGGAGACCAGACACAGAAGAGCAGTTTGATTCTGCTTCTGACACATCCCCATCAACCTGTGGTTCAGCAACTGATTGTGCTGAGTGAACAGCTGTGTTCTCATTCCTAGTAATCTGCATCTCTGAGCTATCACTGACATCTGACTTCATTTCTGCATGTTCCAGTTCTTCAGACTGACATTCCTGAATCACCTCTGGCTTACGAATTGATTTACTTTTTCTAGTCATGCTCCTAGTCACAGGAGTACTAATGTCAGCAGGTCCCACCTAGAAAAGGAGTAAAAAAAAAAAAGTGTAAAAGATAAAGTCTTGACATATTGTATTGATAAATTAGGTAAAAAAAAAACTATTGACAGATAAAATGACTATATGAAAAGGATGCTGTAAAAATCACTAAAAATATTTTCAAACAAATCTACTTAAAATGACAATGTATTACATGTCTCTGTGTAGCCCTATCTATGTGGGGGAAGTCTTAACAAACCATCCATTGCTTATCTTTCTACTGTCTTTTGGTCAAAGCAGGAGAAGAAACACGCACGTGATTTAAGAAATATAAACAAATATCTCCTAATTCTCAAAAAGTTCTGTCAAGTTCGCAGAGGAAACAAACCCGGAAGAAATGTTCAGAAGTTTTCAGACTTGCTCATCTATAAAACACTAAAGATTATCAACTGTCAAGGTGTGCCCCAAAATGCTTTCCAAGACCAATTTTCACAGGTTTAGGAACAAATTGGCCTCTCAGCAATCACAAAGCTAGGTATGACCTCCTAAATATTACTTTAAGTGACAGAGCAATCCTAACACATCTGTAACGCAAGGGAAAAAAGCCTGCCTGTAGCTGGCAACGCTAAGCGGCCTAACGACCCGCGGCGGCTGCGGCACAGACACCGACACCGGCCCCGCCGCCGCTCCGGCCTC
>VZRZ01006255.1:302438-314823 GCA_013398175.1 Climacteris rufus | reverse complement strand
CTTCCGGGCCCCGCGCTCCGCCCCGCGGCCGGAGGCGGTTCCGGGTCGGTTGGGGCGGGCTCAGCCCCGGCACGCCGGGCTGCGGGAAGCGCGGCCGCCGCTCCGGTGCCGCCACGGGATGGAATCGGGGCGGGTAGGCACAGGACAAAGCGTAAAATGCTGTATTGAAATGAGAATGGTACTGAGATGAGAAGCACTGACCAAACGCCTACGAGAATTTCAAATTGTAGTTAAACTTTCAGGTTTCTCATGGAAGGAAATCTTCTCGTCTTCTCCCACCTCGATGCAAAACAAACGAATGACATAATGCGATAACCTGATACAGTGTTAATGCTGTTGGTGATTCTAGAAATACCATGTCTTAAAAGGTACTTCTCTACAGCAAGTAAACTATTAACAGATTGCAGAAAGAAAACAGATCATATCCCATTAGAGCAGCCTTTACATTGGTTTAGCACAATTTCTGTTTTGTAGCACTTCAACATAAAAAACTGAGCACACACACAAGTCCAATACGATACATAATCAGCCAAATACAGACAACTTACAGGCAGTGGTAAACATCAGCACACAACACAGAACTGGTAGGGAAGTTTAAAATTAAACTCACGTAATTTTGAACTCTGATACACACTGGCCAAACATTAAAAAAACCCCACTACAATTTAATTACGAGAAAAAAATTCAAACTTTTATTGATGCATTACTAGTTCCAATCCCAGGTTTCTCTCGTTTATCAAAAGAGCTGAAGAAGCCAAGAAAATTTCCTGCTATTCACCAGTACAAATAAGAAAACCTCCATCATTTAACTTAGTGGAATGGATTGTAGGAAGCTGACACTCTAGACACTACCCACAGGCATTCAAATTCCACTTGCTGCCCATATGACAGAATTTGAAAGATGTTGGTAAAAATTCACTCCCTTACAGTCCAAATCTCAAAATATGTACAACAAAGCTAATGAGTACTATTAGTATGAAGCCATGCCCCTGTCTGAAATAAAAATTATATTTATTGTTTTAGACACTCGGTATCAAAGTTCCTGCTGAATTACAAGTTGAACTTCAGCTATTTACTCTGATTGAAAGGCCAAGGAAAGGAAAAGGCCTTTTTGCTAGACTATATTAAACCAAAAGCCTTGCCTTAGCTGCAGCAATCTCCCTGGGATTAAAAAGCCAGAGTGCTAACCTACTGCCAATCAGAAAGATACCCAACTTCAACCTAATCCTTGCTTCATAATTTCTGAGTGGCACTCAAGCAAGAAGTTTCCCAGGCAACTGCAAAAGTAGTAATTAATTTTAGTTAACAGCATCAATGTTTACTGTCTATTCTACTTGGCCAATTGATTGCGTAGTTCACAAGTATCAAAAAAACAAGCCACAGTTGAGGAGACAGGCACAATTCAGTTTTTGATTAACAGATTTCTTCATCACTTGTTTTCAAATCTTATTTTAAACATTCACCATGAAGACATTTTCTATTTCAAACAGTAAAAATGCCATCACACTTGTGCGAACACTAAGCAAAGCGTACTGAGGCACAAAGAAGCCGGAAGGAATTCAAGTAACAGTCAGAAAGTAATTTGGAAGATGCATTTTCTCCTAAATCGTAGGGTCTTTTCCACTCTATTAAAAATAAACCAATTTTCCCATCCCCACAAATTAAACAGCTGACTTGCCTATATATACATATCAAGTAATGAGTTACCAGCTTAAATTTTTTTGGGTAGTTTTTCATAAAAGATGACAATTTTTTATAAAAGCTAGTCCTTGAATGCTTGAAATGTGTACCTACCAAGTAAGTATTATTTAAGAGAAATCTGTTTTTTTTAAAAACCAAAAATATATGTTTCTCTATACTACCTAATGGCAGCTAAAATATAATGATAATTTTTACAGTGAACTGGTCATAAAAAGAAAAATATTTTAAACTGTTACTCTGTAGATAACTTCCATAAAAAAAGCCCCAAAACATTTGATATTTTAAATGAACTCATTAATAGGTTAAGAAAGAAAAATAGTGTTAGAACACTACAGACACTCCTGCTGACATCATACTGAATAATTACAACTTTTGGTAGTTTGTTATAAATGCTATAAAAGTCTTACTATGAAAAATGCAATGTTCCCCCATCCCAAAGAAATTTAAACAGCCATTACAAAAAAAAAAAAAAGTGTTTTAAGATGCATTTCTTTTAGCTTGTATGATATAGCCTTTGGACTTGATAATTCCTCTGCTTTTAACAATGACTGAATACCGCAGAAGCCATAAAGGAATCCACTCGTTTGCTTTCACGTTCTGGATGCTTTCCTGGAGAACTTCTTGGAAACTTGCTTCACAAAGTAATTCTGAAGTTAAAAAGGGATATTTGTGCTTAAAATAATGTCATTAAACAGATGCAAAAAGCAACACTTACTAAGAAAAGCCTTTTCCTACAGTCAAAGATCTTAAGTGGTACCACATACCCCACAGATCCACTCTTCCAGAACGCGCGTACAGTAAAAGCAGCTGAACGTTACCAAATAAATCTCCAGGACACTTTTGTGCAACATTGAATATTTCCCACAAAACTAATTAACTGGGACTCTGGAATATCAAACTGAGTTGATCAGTAGAGCCATTAGTAGGAGAAAATTACAATTAAATTTGAGAAGCTAGCTAGACAAACCAGAGGTGAGTAAAGCATAAGGCTGAAATCAGCAAAGTACTGAGCATTCAGAGTTACCTCTGCAGTCACTGGAAGCGAAACATTTATAGTATCTCCCACAACTGGGCTCATAATAATCATAAGCCCAGAAAGCATTAAGAAAAATGGGCTTAAATGCCACAAAGCAGGAAAGGAAGGCAAATACAAATCCTACTAGTTTCCATTGGAATGTTAGTCAAGAGAACCTCTTCGATGAGGAGTGCTCACAAAAAAATAGTCATGATACTCTTCAGCTGACCATTACAGAAAAGTTGGGCTTAGCAAACAACACAGAAAGGAATCATGACTTGTGCTGTTTTCTGTCAAATCTATTCTCCTTCATTTCATGACTTTCAATGGAGACTGTTTATTAAACTGCAAGTTGCACTCTGGACTTCACAGGACATGGAAACTGTCAGATTGAATGGAAATTCAACTTGCATGTGGTGATAAAAATCATGAGCAGTGATAAAATCAGAGCAGTGATAAAAATCATGCTCAGGCACTGATAAAATTCATCAGTTGTAACAGTGATACTATGAACTATACATTTCATAAGTAATGCTTCATATACTTTTTTCTTAGGGTCCAAGTGGAAAGAAAGGATAAGGAAGGAACAGTATCATCATGAATAATTAGTCATAACCAAGAATGTAGGGAAGGAATTAACTAAATATTGTTTAAGATTTCTCTTAATTCCAACAAGATATTTAAGTTGTTCTTAGAGTGAAGAAGATTAGATGATGTTTGAGAGAAACTAATGTTATATCCCAGAATATTCTAGGGAGCCAGTAACTCAGTTCTACAGCTCAAAGGAAGCCTTCAATCATTTAGCAAATCAATCACTGCATTAAAAAAGTGAAGAATTTACAACTCTTTGTGTAATAATGTTATTTTAAGAAGTCAAGACTTTGAAAGAATCCCACTTATAGCATAGCAATTTTACAGATCTAATATTACCAAAATGCTCAAAAATCAACTGATCATTGCCACTTCTATGTAATCTATTTCACAAGTTCTGAGTAATTACACTTTCATTTGTCATTTACTGGCCTTCAGCAATACACTTAATTCCATATTTTGTGGAAATACATGATTTCTTTAACAAACATAGTACAAATTTCTCAGTACGTTGTTCTTCTATTTGCTTTATTTTCTCTTAATAACAGGATTTGAAGAAATTATCCAAGGTTGCAACATTCCCTTCTTCACCCCCACCTTTCTTGAAGCAACAGCAAGAACTTAACAGAGTTTTTATAAAGGAGAAACTTTTAGAATCCTTGGTTCAGGATTCAAATATAACAAGCTTTGAAGTTCAGGCGAAGTTTATTCCTGATTTTGTAATGAATAAATGCATTTAGAAATCTTCTGTAAACTGGCAAAGTCTTACCTTTTGGGTCATTGTGAGTTAAGAGCTGTATGTCACATTCTTTTGCAAATGCTGTGAGGTCAGGTGGCATCACACAACAGGAAGCCAGATTCACCTGATTACTGCTTGGCTTAACCTGACAGTAACAAAATACTTTCATAAGAAAAAAATACTATTGTATTCATATTAGTTGTTTCTCCCATTACAACAGAAATTTTGCTTTGAACAATTTGCCTTTGACCGTTGCCTTGAAGTCTGAGCAAGGCTAATTAATTCTGCATGGTTTATTAATGTAGGCAACTCCAACATCTGCAGTTCTCTGCAGCACAGAGCCCAAAACAAAATATCTAACTTCAGGTCCTGCACTCTGCCTTCCTGTCTGCTGCACTCCCTAAAAAGCAGCAGCTTTTTTTCCTCTCTCTAGTAAAAGCATTATAAGGATATTAATTTGAAAAAGACTTAAAAAAAATCCAAATAAAATTTTTAAGGATGTATTAATTTGCAGTCTTCCAGGCCTTCAGGTAAGTGCTTGAATCAGATCAAGTTAAAAGGGATGTTCTTCCACTGACTTTCTCTCTTACCACAAACTGCATTCATGATCACCATGCAGGTGGTTATTAAACCCTGTGATTTCCCTCCTCTCAGTGTACATAAGACACTGAGGAACACAAATCAGGACTCTCAGCAGGACCTCTTACACAAATACAGTATGTTCACGTACCACGAAAGAAACGTCTTACAGGAGTGTTCAAAGCTTACATGAGCATGGGTATGCTCTAGGACAGTCCTCCATCACTCAAATGTTAGAGCAGCATTTTGAGTACTGCAATCAGCTCTGAGGGTCCCAACATGAGAAGAACAGGGACCAGTGTAGCAAGTCCAGAGGAGGGCCACAAAGATGATCAGATGACTGGAGCACCTCTTCTATGAGGACAGGATGAGAAACTTGGGGCTGTTCAGCCTGAGAAAAGGCAGCTCTGGAGAGACCTTAGAGTGCCTTCCAGTACCTAAGGCGGCTACAAAAGAGCTGGAGAAAGACTTTTTGCAAGGGCATGTGGTGACAGGACAAGGGGTAATGGCTTTAAACTGACAGGGCAGGTTTAGATTAGGTATTAGGAAGAAATTCCTCACTGTGAGAGTGCTGAGGACTGGAATAAGTTGCTCAGGAAAGTGCTGGATGGCTGCCTCATCCCTCGAAGTGTTCAAGGCCAGGTTGGCTGGGCCTTTGAGCAACCTGGTCTAATGGAAAGAGTACCTGCCCATGACAGGGGCGTTGGAACTAGATGATCTTTCAACCCATTCTGTGGTGCTATGAATTTGTCACACTGGACAACAAAGTATTGTGCCACTTCATTCAGAGCCTGTCTTCCTCTTCACATTTAAGCTTACCAGTCAGACAGCATTTTTCCAATGGGAAATCTCTCTATGCAGAACACAGCTTACATTTTCAGAGTCATTGGAATAAGTCCAAAGGTTTAAGAGTACTGTTTATACTCCTCCCTAAGTATAAAAGCATTCAAAACTCAGAACTTCAGTACTTCAAAGAACCTGCTACTGAACAGACCTGTGGTTTCCTGCTGTCCCTGGTCAGTATGTAAGAACACTGAAAAAGCAACAGATCTGAGCCTCCCCCACCTTAAACAACATCATGACCATCCATAAAATGGTCAAAATAACAGGGCTAATTAATATTTTGTATATGAAACCATTTATAACAGAGATTTATAACAACATGTCAGCCAACAAAGCAGGCAGTTACTCTGTCCTACGAAATGCTATGAGTAGGAAGTTTGTTCTCACCTGTGCCCACAGATACAGCTGCTCTAACAGTGTCTTATCTAGGTCGGAGGTACCTATGGCAACAATCTTTTTATTTTGAACTAGATTTTCAAGTTCTTTCCAGTAAGGTTGCAAATATTCCAAGGAGAGGTTAGTTCCATCTTCAACAGGAGGCGGGGCAATAATGACCGAGTCTAACTGAGCAACTCCCAGGGCAGAACACGCTGAGGAAAAAGAACAGACGCTGCAAAATCTTTTGTCAGATACAGACAAAAACAGCATGACTCTTCACATTTGGCAAAAACCACACCTCCTGCTTCACTCTGCTGGCTTCCCTTTCACCATTTGAAACTCTGAGTGTATCCACGGTCAAGAATAATAACACAACCTTTTAAGCAAACAATCAAGCATACAGCTAAAGATCAAGTTTCAACTGTAGGTCTTGAGAAAGAAAGAAATAAGCAAAAAACAAAACCAACAGAAAACGAACAAAAGCATGAAGCTTTTCCCTCCTTTTTAATGTTAAAACTGTATTTTTCTCTACAGACAGCGATGACATGCAATTCTCTATTCCTTCACTCCTAACGTCTCCCAAGATTTGTAACTTTCACTCTGAACTATAACTCAGGTACAGGGCATGGGTTAGGAAAACTTCTTGATATATGTGAGGAGTTAGACTAAAAGCACACCAAATATGGAGATTTAATTTTCCAGAAAAAAGTGGAAGTCTTGGAGTACCACTGAGCTGTAGGAAAAATGCAAGTCATGAGGTCTCTTCAGGACAGCAAAAAGTATAGAACTAACTAGCTGAATTAATTATTTTCTTCTAAAGGAGGACTCCAGTAATGTAAGTTTAACAAATGGTACTACAACTTACAGTAAACAGGCTATTAACTGGGGTATCAATAGAAAGTAATGATATCTGACTCTTTCTTCTTTGGTCACCCTATAAGCCCAATAATTTTCCAAAGTGGTAACGTTCAGTGCTGCTCACAATTACTGCTACGTTGGGCCAACAAAATTTTATGTATCAGTAGAGACATTATATGGTATTTTCAGTAAACTTAACTATTTCATCAGCTACTGGCACCATTATTTGATTTCCTAAATAATATCTGAAAGACTGCACAGTTAGTAGCAAAGTTCATCATGTTAAATACAACTGGTAACTAACAAGAACTGGCAAGAACTGCTGTAGCACTGCTGTTAAAACCATCATATGCTATTTATTCACTTTTAACAAGTATTGTGTGAAAGAATAAAAACTTGCTCCTGCTTGGAGCAAGGAATCAGATTGGAGTTTGTGTATCCAAGGTCACAGTGACCCATTTAATAAGTTTACTGACTGAACTAATGTGCAAACAGACTTGATTACCTAAGTCTCTCTTAATAGGAAAATGTGATATACTTGTGCCAGTGACTAAATATGCTTCTTAGGAACAAATTTAGAACCTTTTCCATCTAAGTTGTAGAGTAAAAAAGAAATCCTACTGCAAGTTTGAGTTTCACACTTACCCAGGTCAGCTGCATCTCTGATGGATGAAGAGTTCGATCCAACGACGAAAAGCTTTGCTATTTTCAAAGAAACTGAAATAAGTAACTAAACAAGCCAGGTATTACTAATATATAGCCATTTACTTTTGCTAGACACAGTATTAATGAGGTTTTGGCTAAAAGATTTTTAGAATATACACCAATTATTTTAAAAATAGGAAAAAAACCCAACTTTCTGCCCAATAAAGACACTGTTCTCTTAAATTGCAATGTTGTTGTGTGGTCTCAGAGAAATCATCCAGTCAGATGATGTAATAAGCTGTAAAGCATCAAGACACTAAGCAATAACCGTAACAACCTATAAAAAAACCCCAAATGTAATAGTACAAACAGACTTCTTCACAACTTACTGAGACTCAAAATGTACTAGTGTTAGTTTGGACTGCCTCCTTCAAGTTCACCATATTCAACCTGGAAAAATTATGCAAATAAATGTGCTTCCAATGCTATTTCTGAATTCCAGTATAATCTGTAATATTTTGTTTCAAAAAAGTCAAAGACTCACAAAATACATTTAAAATACTTTGACGTGCTTCAAGTTAAACTAGAAAAATGATGAGCTGCTTTACAATCTGAAATATTAACTCAAGAGTTTCTTAGCCAATGTTTAAGAACAACAGCGTGCACTGGTGTTATTTGATTCTGCAATTACAAAACAGAACAAAAAAATACACATATATAAATATCCTATTAATGACTGCATATGCAACCTTTCCATGCCACAGGATTTTTGACTACATTCTTACCTGATACTTTCAACTCATCCCTTTCTTCAGGATTTATTTTTTCTATAGCTTGAGCTACAGTACATTCCAGAACCTCCAGTGTTTCCTGTAGTAAGTACATGAGACTTAGGAGCAACTCGTCAAGAGGAGACAGTAAGCTCCTGAAGAATGTTTTTAAGTAATTTTAAAAAAGAAAGAAAAAAAAAGGAAAGAAAAAAAGAAAAAAAAAGAGTGCCTTACAGCAGTTACAAACAAAAATAGTAGAAAAATGCAAAGACACAAAGAAAGTAACCCAATGCTTCTTGATCTCTATGGAGAGGTCAGAAAAATGAAGATATATGAAAGGCCCTATATGACTGTATTATAAAAAATCAAATTGCTGCTAAGAATTACTGGAATAAGATTTAGTAGTTCTGGTAGTTCTGACTTTACGATGTGAAAAACTGCTGTGCCAGTTCAAATTACCTTGCTTTAAAAAAGCCCCATGACCAGCTGAAAAGAACCCCACCAGAATTAGGAGGTTTGAGTGTTGAATGGGAACATCTTTGCGTAAAATATTTTGTTATTTCAGTGAAGCTTATGAAAAATCTACGGTGCAAATGCTGTAAGATACTGATTTAAGACAGTAATTATTTCACCCCTGACCTCATTTAAGATTGGGCTGACATCTCAGGTCAGCTGGCACAAGGTGACTGTTACGTCTTTACCTACATGGGACTTTGTATTATACCTGCACATGCAACACTTTGTCCTAACCAAAAACTCTGTGCTAATTTTTGCTGCCCTACCAAAAGATTCTCAAATGAGCCTTTGAGTTACTCCATACAGTCAGAATTTTAAACAAAACTTAACTTTTTTCTTTAATTATTTGATATCAATATATTTCATGGCGGCATTTGGAATTATGCAGGTAACATGTTTTGACAGTAAAATCTAGCTTACACTAAATAATTTACTTTAAATGGATCACAACATCTTACTGAGACAAATGTTTGTTTATGTTGTCTTCTTGAGCAATCATTAGTTCTTGAACAAATCATTCAGCCTTAACTGCCTCAAACACTTCAGTATGGAATGTAACACTGTTACATTCCATTACACAAGAACTGGTAACAAAACCCAAAGAAATAATCAGGAAAATTTTTTAGGTTTCCTTTTGTTATTGTTGTTTTGAGTTTTGGTACCATTTTTTCTTCTGAAACTGGCTAATTTTCACAGAGCAAATAATATATGTAGTCGGAACCTACTACTGTTTTGTTGAATTTCAGAAGCAAAAGTGAAAGAGAAGCAGGTAAATACACCAAGATCTTCATGTCAGATGCTCATGTCTGTGGCTTTAATACTTATGTAGAAGTGTTTAGCTCTCAGGGGACAAACTGGCACTCCTGCATCTTCAGAAATATTTCTGAGACAAGAGCTGCTATGCTTCAGAGTTCCTCCATTGTCTGTGATCTCCATAGTTTAGAGAATTCTCCACTGAGTTTTAACAAGCATGCAAGCAAACTTCTAAGGTACAAAGTTTTTTTTTTTTTTACTTGCCCCCACAATTAATTTAAAATCTTACAGACCAGGACTTTTATTTTTGTCTTATCTGCCATCAACAGGATTCTTTCCTTATAACCTTTTTCCTTTCTTATAACCTCTCCAAATTTATTAAATATTAACAAAAAAAGGGGAGTTAAATATTTCTTTAAGGTGTCTGAAGCTGTAGATATTTTTACAGAAGTTTAATAGATTAATATATATTTTAGAAGTGTAACCAACTTCCTGTTTCTCTGTTGTCATGTGTAACACAGACAACATGCATAACCTCTCCTACCTGGTTCAGGTCTTGTCCGATCTTTGAGCTCCAGTCAGTCAGTGTTTTCTGAATGCAGTCCCGCACCTACAAAACATTTTTTCACACTGAAGCGTGGGTATGTTCCAGCTGCATAGAAATACAACAGTACATAGGTGTGTAGGACAGACTGCAAGGGTGAACTAACACCACCATTCCACTGAAAATTCTTCCTCCATAGCTTCTATCTGAAACTCGGTCAAACTAGTTTACTATACACATTTTTTCTCCTCTTTGACAGTTTTAGCAGTAATACAAGTACTGTACTTCATTTATTTCTCAGACCAACGCCATCTTTAAAGGAAAGAACACTGCTAAGTAAGCAAGAACTAGGACATGGGATGGGTTGGGGCTTTTTGGGTTTGTTTGGGGTTTTTTTCTGCAGAGATTCTTTAATCACACAGTAGTCAAGTAAGAGCATAAGTGCTGTGACATTTTAGAAATGAGACTTTACAATCAATCACTAAATACTCATTATATTAATTACTTCTCTTTGCAAGATGCATCCAACCCTTCTCATTTACTGCCTACGTACTCCACTATGCCAAACCACTAATGCTTTTAAATCTTTCATTACTGTAGGGGGAACCTACAGATCCTACCCCACAGTCACATTTTTCCTTCATCCACAGATGCAAAATAAACTCATCTAAAATTCTGATCATGGATTTTCTTGAACACAGTAAGACATAACTATTAAATCACCTAATTCATTTTCAGTACCATGCTGCAGCTGTACCAATGCTCTAGCTTCATTCTGATCCATCCTGGGAGTTAAGTACCGGCACTGTCCAACTGCCACCTGCCACAGGAAGGAGCAAGCTGCTGCCTTCCTTCACTTTCAGCAGTGTATTTTATAACTATGTGCACACCTACTTTGTGTACCATTAAACAACCATTTCCTAAGGCACCTAACATTAGCTCAGAGAGCTTACAATAAGAGGTCAACATCCCTGCCCTCTATCACAGACACAATACAGGACTAATACTTAGTGAACACAAGTACTACACATTATTTCCACTATTTAAAATAGCATAAAAACCCCCTGACTCAAAGGACAAGAATTGACCCCCCTCAGTAAATAGCTAAGCACAATAGCCCTTTAATAAAATAACTCCTTATGCTATTTTGATGCAATTTATAACATTATCTTTTCCTTTCTGAGGGCAGGTGAGACAGAGCTAAATTTCTGCCTCTTTGCAACAGTCACAGGTCATAGTTCCACAGCAGATATTATGCACAAGCCTCTGATCCACACCACTCCCTTGCCCTCAGGTCATGTGGAAAATCAGCTTCTCCTAACACAGTGGCATCCCTGAACACTGGGGTTCACAGTTTACAAAATTTTAGCTTACACTCTGTCACTGAGAACTAAACACACACTAACTACACCAAACAGAAGAGTTAATAGAAGAGCTAATTTATTTCTGATAATTAATACCAATTATTTGCTTTTGGAAATCCTCCAGCTCTGGAAAGCAGGCAGATTTATCTGTAAACAAGTGCATTTAAATAGCTTAACTGATTAGTTATGCACAGTGGCCACTCTAAGAGCCCTCCAGAAACTACTCACACAAGGGTGCCCATAACGACACTGCTATGTCTTTGTTACAGAATCCAGCCCTGTTTTACACAGATCACAGAATGTTTAATAAGCAACCAGGCCAAATAAAAAGGTTATTACCACATGACAACTAAACAAGAGTATGATGAATTCTTCCTGCTTGTTACATCATCCTCCCAGACACGTTTCTTACTGTTTGTGCGTGATTAATATGCAACCAACCAACTTCTAGGTAATTAACAGCATCACAATATAGCAATAATCAGCCAAACCCATAGTTTTTCTACTTATTAAGTGACCATTCTGAGATTGCTGTGTCATGACGAGACAGCAAATACGGTGGTTCTGAAGTTCATGGCCACAGGATCTCTCCAGGCCTTGTATGAGAACTGTTCTAAGTGTTGACACATACTGCTAAAGGTACCACTTTTAAAGCTGTGATTAAAAAGTTGTTTTCAACTTGTTACCAAAGAATGACAGCTCTGTACTTCAAAGAAGGCAACAACGACTACTTTTCCTAAGACCTGTGACTACCAAGAAATTAAATTAATTTCTGGTTAGAAAAGAGAATTTTCATCATCTGTAATGCAAGCTCGTATCTCTTCATATTTTTTTTCTTGCTACAGAAATATCAGGGATCTCCTTTGCCATTACAGACAGTACTTAAACTTGTAAGTGTTTTAATACTTCATTCCCGAGATCGAAGCCTGGGCTGGCTCCTTCCCAGGGCAAAGTGCTTCCGGAGGCACGGGGGCCCAACTTCCCAACAGGGCAGAACACACCGAGCAGACCAAAGAAAACGAACAAGCAAGACCCTGTTTTGCAATGCCCATCTCGGGCCTCCCGAGGGCACCGGCAAGCGGCTCCAGC